>JBBBDQ010000685.1:1025000-1220000 GCA_037127315.1 Ascarosepion bandense | reverse complement strand
GAAAGAAAGAAAGAAGAAAAGAAAGGAAGAAAGAAAGAAAAAGAAGAGTGAAGATAGAAAGATAGATAAACCAGCCGAAAGAAAGAAAGAAAGAAAGAAAGAAAGAAAGAGAGAAAGAGAAGAGAAAATTGAAAATAGACAGAAAGATAGGTAAACCGTATGATTGAAAGAAAGAAAGAAAGAAAGAAAGAAAGGAAAGAAAGGAAAGGAAAGGAAGACAGAAAGAAAGAAAGAAAGGAAGGCAGAAAGAAAGAAAGAAAGAAAGAAAGGAAAGGAAAGAAAGAAAGAAAGAAAGAAAGAAAGAAAGAAAGGAAAGGAAAGAACAGAAAGAAAGAAAGAAAGAAAGAAACAGAAAGAAAGAAAGAAAGAAAGAAAGAAAGAAAGGAAAGAAAGGAAGACAGAAAGAAAGAAAGAAAGAAAGAAATGAAGAAAGGAAGACAGAAAGAAAGAAAGAAAGAAAGAAAGAAAGAAAGAAAGAAAGAAAGAAAGAAAGAAAGGAAAGAAAGAAAGAAAGGAAAGAAAGGAAAGAGAAAGAAAGAAAGAAAGAAAGAAAGAAAGAAAGGAAAGAAAGGAAGAGAAAGAAAGAAAGAAAGAAAGAAAGAAAGAAAGAAAGAAAGAAAGAAAGAAAGAAAGAAAGAAAGGAAGAGAAAGAAAGAAAGAAAAAAGGAAAGAAAGAAAGAAAGAAAGAAAGAAAGAAAGAACAGAAAGAAAGAAAGGAAAGAAAGAAAGAAAGAAAGAAAGAAAGGAAGGAAAGGAAAGAAAGAAAGAAAGAAAGAAAGGAAGAAGACAAAGAAAGAAAGAAAGAAAGAAAGAAAGAAAGAAAGAAAGGAAGACAGAAAGAAAGAAAGAAAGAAAGAAAGAAAGAAAGAAAGAAAGAAATAGAAAGAAAGAAAGGAAAGAAAGAAAGAAAGAAAGAAAGAAAGAAAGAAAGAAAGAAAGAAAGAAAGAAAGAAAGAAAGAAAGAAACAGAAAGGAAGACAGAAACAAAGAAAGAAAGAAAGGAAAGAAAGAAAGAAAGAAAGAAATAAAGGAAGACAGAAAGAAAGAAAGAAAGGAAGACAGAAAGAAAGAAAGAAAGAAAGACAGAAAGAAAGAAAGGAAGAAAGAAAAAATGGAAGAAAGGAAGAAAGAAAGAAAGAAAGTAAGAAAGGAAGACAGAAAGAAAGAAAGAAAGAAAGAAAGGAAAGAAAGGAAGACAGAAAGAAAGTAAATAATATAAAAAGGAAGAAATTATTAAAGAAATGTAAGCCAGACTAAAAAGAACGGAAGAAAGAAAAATGAGCTGGTGGGGGGGGGGGGGGAAGAAAGAAAGAAAGAAAGAAGAAAAGAAAGGAAGAAAGAAAGAAAGAAAAAGAAGAGTGAAGATAGATAGAAAGATAGATAAACCAGCCGAAAGAAAGAAAGAGAAGAGAAAATTGAAAATAGACAGAAAGATAGGTAAACCGTATGATTGAAAGAAAGAAAGAAAGAAAGAAAGAAAGAAAGGAAGAAAGGAAGACAGAAAGAAAGAAAGAAAGAAAGAAAGAAAGGAAGAAAGAAAGGAAGAAAGAAAGAAACGAAGACAGAACGAAAGAAAGAAAGAAAGAAAGAAAGAAAGGAAAGGAAAGGAAGACAGAAAGAAAGAAAGAAAGAAAGAAAGAAAGAAAGAAAGAAAGAAAGGAAGAACAGAAAGAAAGAAAGAAAGAAAGAAAGGAAGACAGAAAGAAAGAAAGGAAGACAGAAAGAAAGAAAGAAAGAAAGACAGAAAGGAAGACAGAAAGAAAGTAAATAATATAAACAGGAAGAAATTATTAAAGAAATGTAAGCCAGACTAAAAAGAACGGAAGAAAGAAAAATGAGCTGGGGGTGGGGGGAAAGAAAGAAAAATACTATTGAGATATAAAGATGATGAAATGGAAACACGTGCGTCGGACGGGATTTTTTTCTTTCGAAAATGGAATGCATTTGGTGCATCCAGACAGTTCGATAAATGGAGGAGAAGAAAGAAGAGAAATCGTCTCAGACCGGATCAAATGAAATAATTGATTGAGTCAGATCAATGTAGGAGTACACATCAATTGATTGATCAGAAAATAAGAGTGCGCTGGATAAGGACTAAGATTTACTGGCATCGTTAAATATGGAGATTTTCCATAGCTAGAAAGATAGATTTGAATGTTGAGATACAGACAATTAGACAGACAGAAAGACAGACAGAAAGACAGACAGAGAGATAAATAGTTTTGAATATAGATATTTATAAGGCTATAAATATACAAATATATGAAGATAGCAGGAACAACAATAGACAAGGAACAGACGAACACGCACATACACACACACACATTATATATATATATATATACATACATATATATATATATATATATATATATATATATATATATAATCATTTCACCCCAAGCAAGGCATTCCACTGCCACTATTGCGCAGGGGGTTACACAGGGGAAAGTGCTGAGAAAGAGTGGTTAGTTATAGGAAATGTCGGAAGGAGGGTGATAGACGGATGAGGATACTGAGGATGGGGGTTGGGTAGATGGTAAGAGTGTTTGAGGGAATAGATGCGGGTTAGTGTGATAGAAGATGTCTACTGACCTTACATTTAAATTCCTGGAGATTGTAGCTGTCGGGGAAGCAAGTATATGGAAGGGAATTCCACGGGCGGGAAGTGCGAGAAAAGAAGCTGTTAGAGTAGAAATTGCGGTTACATTTTATCTGTTTCACTGTAAAAAGGTGGGACCTAGTAGCTAATCTAGTATCTCTTGCAAAATTCATACCTAGGGGGCACCAGTGAACTAAGCAGAAGCAGTCAAAGTATTTATAGAAGAAGCACAGGGAAGCCACATCACGCCGGTGAGAGAGTGACTGCAGCCGGGCTGTCAAGTCGGCATCGATCATATAACAGATTCTACGTTGTATTTTGTCAAGGACCCCGAGGAGAATAGCAGGGGCACCCAACTAGATGTGACAGCAGTATTCAATATACGGGTGGATGGTAGATTTATAGATGGCAGGATAGACTCAAGCGGGAAAACTTCCGGGCCCTGCACAGAGAACCGACTTTCATAGCAGCGGATTTAGCAATGGATTCGATATAGTCATTCCACTTAAGGTCCGTTGAGAGTGTGAGGCCAAGGAGGCGTACTGTTTTACTCTCAGGGAGGCAGGACTGTTCCATGCTAATGGGAGGTAGGAGCGATTATCGATGATAGTTAATTGATAGCAGCTTCGTTTTGGAAGCGTTAAAATTTACGAGCTATTTCTTAAGCTGTTGTATCAAGCTAAGCCAGTTTCAACCGCGAGGTATCTTCAGGGAGAATGTCCTTCTGTTTAAAGTTACCTCATGGTTGAAACCCGGGTAGACTGGTGCGATAGCTAATTTGATAAGTATATTTTGTATCAAGCACTTCCTTATTGTATCATACCTTAAAAATGGTTGTTTTCTGCTTCCAGCTGTGTTATTCATATATATATATATATATATATAATTCAAATTCAGGTTGTAGAAAATATATTTGTTTCGAAAAATCTTTCTCGAAAACTATCGAAAGAAAGAAAAAGGTTTTAAAAAAGAACGCGCTTTGTAGATCAACGTCAGTCAAAAGAGTTCGGACCGAGATCAGCACGAAGCGCAAAGAAACCCTGATACGAGTAATCAACTCACAAAAGCGCTCAAGTGGAGGTCGAGGGAAATAAATAAATAAATAAACACCTAATAATCCAGACGAACCTACCTAGGTTTCACCTAAACGGATCGTCAGGGAAAGCTGTCTTTCCCTGACGATTCTGTTCTCATATCAACTAATAAGCGAGAGTTACCTAATTGATATATATATATATATATATACATATATATATTATGCTCTCATTATGATTGAGCTCTCTGGAGAAGAAAATTTTGAAAACAGTTCCACTTCTGCTATATGCGTGACTCTTCAGAAATGAATCGAGTTCTCTCGGTGTCTGGCGTGTGTATACACTGCTGATATACAACACGTTAAAATTTCCTTTCTCTGATTCCATGCGTCGAAGACTTAGGGAGTAGCGACTCCGACTGACACCAAATCGGTCAAGTTTCGATCCCGGCCAGAAGCAGGTGGATGCGTCTAGCCACACTGATGAGCTGTGATACAGCCAAACAGGCTTGTATGTGGATGACTAATATATATATATATATTGTCATCCGTAGACAGATCTGTTTTGCTGTATCACAGCTCATCCGTACGGTTAGACTCCAATTGCTTTTTAACCCAGGATTGCATATAGCAGAAGTGGAAACTGTTTTCAAAATTTTCTTCTCCAGAGAGCTCAATCATACTGAGAGCATTATATATATATATATATATCAGTTAGGTAACTCTCGCTTATTAGGTGATATAAGAAAAGAATCGTCAGGGAAAGACAGCTTTCCCTGACGATCCGTTTAGGTGAAACCTACGTAGGGCCGTCTGGATCATTAGGTGTTTATTATATATATATATATATATATATATATATATATATATATATTGTAATAGTTGTTAGATTGGTTTATAAATTCATAGTATCACTACACAAAAATTTTTAACTTTCGAAGCTACTTTACGTGCTTCTCATCGGGTGATAAAGTTGGAATGGAAATTAAATGGTGAAAAGGTTTATTTGTGGTGATATGATGTTTAAGTGAAAGTGGGGTTGGGAGCTTATTCTGATTCTATCGGTCGTATTGTAGTCTTAGATATATGGGTTAGGAGAGGTGGCTTAGTTTAAGACAGATTCCCTTTTTATTTTATCTGGATTTTGGTGGAAGTAGGGTCGCTGTTAATGAGAGCGAAGTAAATTTATGTGGTCTAGGGAGTTTTAGAATGGTCTAGTCGTTCGTTTGTGGTTCTCGTTCTGCAGCTATTGGGTTAAGAGAAGGGTATTGGGTAGCTTAGTTTTGGGCAGGTCGCTTTTTCGTTTTCTTTAGGTCTTTTGTATTCGAATATATGTTGTTTTTTTATGCAGTGCCGATAGTTTTTATTTTACTACTATTTACAGGTAGATGGAAATCTTGTTGGTGTGGTGTGGGATTTATTTTCTCTTATTTTTACGTTTTTTGTTCTATTTGTTTAGAGGGTTGATTATGTATATTTATTGCATTTTTGGGGGGTTGTGTGGATGGGGTGTTTTTTTTTTGTTTTATTTAAATTTTAGCGAAGAATATTTGCGATGTTTGCATAATACTGCTAATTCATCTCTACGGTTTAATAGTTCACTACTGTTGGGGTACTTTAGAATGTGTAGCTTTTCACTTAAACATAAAGGGCAGATGTCGTCAAGTGAGTTGCAAGTTCTAGTTTTTTCTAGGATTTTCTATTTTACTTTGGGTTTCTGTTTTGAGTCCTTTAGTTTCCAAAAGTATGCGGAAACGGATGTTTGGTTTCGGTATAAGTTGTTTTTGAATGAATTTAAGTGCATGTACCAGCGCTGCTTAAAAGTGTTCTTAGTTGATCCGATATACACTTTATTTATAGTGGGATTTTCAATTGATGTTATGTTGCATTGATAGATTATTGACTTTATTTTACATTTGTTCTGTAGTGGGCAGTTGTTGGGGTTTCTACAATTACATAGGTTTTTATTGTTGCCTTCTTTATTTTTTTGGTAGTTATTTTTATTTTGATCTACGTGATGATTTAGGATATATTTGTTATGGTTTGTTATGATTTTTTTCTAGGTTGTTTGTGCAGCTGTAGCTTAGTTTTAGCGAATTTTTGTTGAAGATTTTACTAAGAGGGTTATTGGTGGGGAAGTGTTTTTTAATTAAATTGAGGAACTTCTGTCCTAACTTGGTGTTTATCATTTGGTTGGAAGGAGGTGTATAACAAATGATTTTTCTATTTCTATTTTTCCTGTTATGGTTATAGTTTCTTATATACTGGATGTTTTGGATTTTGTAGCCACTTTTTTTAAAGGACTTATTGTAGAGACTTTTATGTTTGTTAAAAATTTCTTCACTGGACGAGTTTTTACTAATTCTATATTCTATGAAGGAGGGTATATGCTTGATTATACTTGGGGGGTGGTTTGACTTTGGGGGGTGTATAGTGGGTATTCGTTGGGTTTTATGTATGGTTGGTAATTATTGTTAACTAAATCTAGTGTGACATCGAGAAAGTTTACTACTTTTACTTTTAGGTTTAAACTTTTAAATTCTCGGTGGATGAGTTTTATTTTGTCTGTTTTAAAGTGTGTAGAGTTTTGTATTATCATCAGACCGTCGTCTCTGTATAGACGACGGTCTCATGATAGATTGACGAGATCTAAACTTAATTCTGTGCTGTTTATTTTCTTGTACTTCGAACTTTGATAACTCTCCTCTGGCTTCTTGTTTTCAAGTCAAATGCTTCTTAATTCCACTTCTTTTACTATTATGACTCCGTAATCTCGGAACGAGAAATCGGGGAGCCGAGTTCGAATTCCAGTTGAATTCCTTGCATTCACTTACGCGCAAATACCCTTGGGAAAGGTATTAATCCGGCTATTCCCTCCAATTATGGGTTAAATAATAAAACAGATTGGGAGCTATAGCCTTGGTCGGCAACCAGTCTACCGCAGAAAACAATGGCAACCTACTGCAGGATAATCTTCTGCCCAGTCAGTCATGTCTCTTTCGAGACATGATCGCCCAAGCGTGTATCACGTATGGTACTTCACTGACTGAATAATGAACACATAGGGGCTTATAGATAGACAGACAGACAGACAGACAGACAGACAGAAAGATAGATATGAACAGACTGTGATAGATATGAACAGACTGAGATAGATTGATAGATATTGCGAGAGATAAACGGACAGATAGATATACGCATATATATATATATATATAAAGGAAAAATATTATAAAGGAAAACTCAGCACGTCATATTAGTTATAAACTATAGTTCATTTCAATGAGCTTAAACAGCTCATCTCACCAGACCCTTTTACTATATTCCTCTATCTGGCATAAAATTCCTACCGGAATGAGCTTTTTCTTAAATTGAAGAGGGAACATATTTAGAAATAATAGTAATATACATAAGATAAGAAACAAATAAATAAATGACAATATTTGTGAGGGGAAGGAGGAAAGAAAGAAATGAAGGAACGGGAGAGAATGGGAGAAAGAGATATAGTCCAGTTCCAAATATGGATAGTATCCGTTTGAAGTTATTTGACTGTCTTAGATGGTCTGACCTCTGAAAAAAAACAAAAAAACAAAAAAAAAAAACCAGTTCCCCTGACTTTAGGCGTATATTTGACCCCATCAGGTCAACCCACTTACTTATATTAACTTAAATCCACATATACCTATGTATATATTCCCACATGTACTTACCCTGTGATTTTGTTTAATTTTACGTATCCACTGATTTCCTTTTTGATCATTTTAGGTTTTAGCGTTTTTATACTCATATATATATATATAAGCATAAGGCATCCGTGCGCGCCCGTAGTGCGGTGTATATACGCACTCACATATCACGTTAATTAAATTGTCGTATTCTCACTCTCGCATGTATTTATATACACGTGATATATACGAGATAATTAAGTACATATTTAACCCCACGTATCCAAACACAACTATATATATATATATATATATATATATATATATGTGTGTGTGTGTGTGTGTGTGTGTGTGTGTGTGTGTGTGTGTGTGTGTGTGTGAGGAATATTGTAAAAGAGTCTGATGAGATGAGCTGTTTAATCTCATTGAAATGAGCTATAGTTTATAACTGATATGACGTGTTGAGTTTTCCTTTATAAACTTCATATCGCTCTGGTTAACACCCATCGAGCTCTCTATATGGATTTACCTATTAATAATTGATATTAAGGAAATCTTGTTGGATTATCGTCACGTTTACGGACTGACAACATTACATACATATATATATATATATATATATATATATATATATATATATATATACATGTCATCCACATACAAGCCCGTTTCGCTGTATCACAGCTCATCAGTGTGGCTAGACATATCCACTTGCTTCTTGCTTCTGGCCGGGATATATATATATATTGTAATTTTGCCGGGATATATATATATATATATATATATATATATATATATATATATATATATTGTAATTTTGTTATTACAATGGTTTATAAAAGCAAAATATCACTACACTAAAGGTTTCATGTTTCAGAACAATACTGTTCTTCTTCAGGTCATATGTTAAAATAAATGCTGAAAATAATTCATTTTTAAAATATAAGATGGATTCATGGTTATTCACAAAATTAGGGAGTGGTAGTTGGAGAAAATGCTTTAGGTGTGTCAATATTGTTCATTAAAAATGAGAATTATGTAACCATGGAGATTAAAACATTTAACATTTGCGTTATGAATGGAGATAATATGGCTTTGATCTATTCATGTCACTTTTTAATTTTGTCTGGATATGATACATAGTGGTACCTTAGATTTTTTTTTAAATTGGTAGATAAAATTTAAATTTTAATGCTTCCAAAACGAAGCTACTATCTATTAATCATCAGAGGTAATCGCTCCTATCCAATATTAGCAGGAACAGACTTGCCTCCCTGAGAGCAAAATACTACGCCTCTTTGGTCTCATACTCTCAGCAGACCTCAAGTGAAATGACTACATTGAATCCATTGCTAAATCCACTGCTAAGAAAGTCGGTTCACTGTGCAGGGCCAGGGATTGTTTTCTGTCTGAGTCCGTCCTGCACATATATAAATCTACCATTCGCCCGTTTATTGAATACTGCTGCCACATCTGGTCTAGTGCCCTTGCTGTTCAACTTGGGGCTCTTGACAGGATCCAACGTAGAATCTGTAATGTGATAGTTACAGACTTGGCCGTAAGCACACAATCTTCTATATATAAGATTGTTTATATATATATAGATTGTTTATTTATATATATATATATATATATATATATATATATATATATATAATAATAATAATAATAATAATAAAACCGACTCTGTACGTATTCTACTCTTAAAATGTTACACAAGTAATTTTTAAAGACCACGAATAACCAGCAGAATCTAACTCCATTATTGTCCTCGGCTATAGAGCTTTGGACAAATGGGTTAGTCTTTAATAGGTGTCTATTTATTTTATTAGTCCTTGGTCTGCCTTTGCCCTGACGAGCCGTTGTGCGAAACCGCGGTAGGTCTTGGCGATCTTGCGATTTTTTTCGTGTATATATATATATATATATATATATATATATATATATATATATATAATGCTAACGGTCATATCATATATATATATATATATATATATATATATATATAAACACATTGGGATAGATAGATAGATAGATAGATAGATAGATAGATAGATAGATAGATAGATAGATAGATCTGGAATTGATAGATATATAGATCAGTCAGTTAAGTGCCATAAAAGAGACATGACTGAAGATTCTCCCGCAGTAGGTTGGCATTGCTTTCTGCGGTAGACTGGTTGCCAGCCAAGGCTATAGAACCCAAACTGTCCTGTTGTTTAACTCATACCTGTAGGGAGAAGCAATAGATCATATTACATTTTTTATATTAAGTATAATTAGTGGGGGATCAGTCTATCACTTCATAACAATATAAAACTGATCCCCCACTTTATGCCCAGTAGAAGTTTTAATTATGTTTCCAACTATTATATTCAGTCATTCAGTTAAGTGCCATACATGATACACGCTTTGGGCGATCATGTGCCGGAAGAGACATAACTGACTGGGCAGAAGATTATCCAGCAGTAGGTTGCCATTGCTTTCTCCGGTAGACTGGTTGCCGACCAAGGCTATAGAACCCAATCTGTCCTATAATTTAAGCCATAACTGGAGGGAAGAGGCGGATTAATACCTTTCCCAAGGGTATTTGCGCGTAAGTGAATACAATGGATTTAACTGGAATTCGAAATCGGCTCCCCGGTTTCTCGTTCCGAGCCGATATCCACTGTACCACAACGCACATAGATTCTTTCAAAAAGATTATCATCCATTCATTTGATAGAAGCATCTACCAGTGACAAAAGAGAATATGATTTTATGAGAATTTAATTCGATGTCAGTGGAAGGAAATGTTTCTTTTTCCGCTTGTCTGCATTTTTGAAAATATCTTAAAATCTATAAAACCTTCTGTTCCTCACAGTCTTGGAGGATCGCAAAGAACTTCCTGATCACCATCTTCATCTGCGTCTCTCTCTCTCTCTCTCTCTCTCTCTCTCTCTCTCTCTCTATTGACTTCATCCGTACAGAATTCCTCCCCAAAACGCGTGTACAGTAGATTTTCGTCTAAACACATGCGTCCTCTATTTTTCTATCAAGTACATTATGGTGCATTGGATATCGGCTCGGAACGAGAAATCGGTATCCGAGTTCGAATTCCAGCCGAATTCATTGCATTCATTTACGCGCAAATACCCTTGGGAAAGGTATTAATCCGTCTATTTCTTCTAGTTATGGATTAAATAAAAGGATAGATTGGGTTCTATAGCCTTGGTCGGCAACCAGAAAGCAATGGCAATCTACTGCGGGATAATGTTCTGCCCACTCAGTCATGTCTCGAAAACGACATGATCGCCCAAGCGTGTTTCACGTATGGCACTTAACTGATTGACTGTATGTAATAGAAATATAATTAAAACTTCTACTGGGTATAAAGTGGGGGATCAGTCTTATATTGTTATAAAGTAATAAACTGATCCCCCACTAATTACTACATAATAATATAATACAGTTCTTCCCCTTCTAGCTATGAGTCAAATAACAGGACAGATTGGGTTCTATAGCCTTGGTCGGCAACCAGTCTACCGCAGAAAGCAATGGCAACCTACTGCGGGATAATCTTCTCCCCAGTCAGTCATGTCTCTTTCGAGATATGATCGCCCAAACATGTATCACGTATGGCACTTAACTGACTGACATGAACGCCATACAAGTGATTATTAATGCAGAAATTGTCTTACACATATGCATATTTGTGTTGACTTTGTTATATACATACATACACACATTATAAGAATCAAACAAATTCAGTCTCTGTCCTTCTCTCTCTTCCTATCACGCGTGAGTTCTAACTTTCGCATGCAGACATTATCAACATATTCGTATACGTCAACTCCCATGCTTCCTCATATGCAAATATTTACACACTCGGAGAAGAATCGATAAATAAGACCTGAATCCTGATCGGCAATTTCCACTGTATAATACTAAAAAATATGGGATTAATATTTACTGAATAAAATTAAATTGTTAGAACTTCTGAGATGAACAATTATCGTACACTATTTACATTATTCGGACTATTGTCCTCGTCTTTGTTGTCATTTTTACGATGTTTCGGCCGTTGTACGCTCCGGCCTTCTTTGGTGTAATGAATTTCAAACCGAACCCTTTATTACGATCACTAGGATATATCATGCATTGTCCTCAAGAACATCTGAACCAGTGGATATAGACATTGGTTAGTTCCTGTGACTTGACCCAAAGAGTTCAATACCAGGCTACAGCAGTGATGAACAATTAACTTGCAGGGAGATAACTCATGATTTCCAATCGAAACTTTACGCAAGGAATGAGGATAATATACCCCAGTGATTGTAATAAAGGGTTCAGTTTGAAATTTCTAGCACCTGAAGAAGGTCGGAGCTTACACCATCCGAAACGTCGTACCAATGGCAACAAAGATTAGGACAATAGTCCAAATAATGTAAATACTATAAATACTACCTCATCTCAGAAATATAGACAAATAGAATGATCTATTATTTAACGTTGTACAAATGGCAACAAAGATGAGGACAATAGTCCGAATAATGTAAATACTGTAAATACTACCTCAACTCGGAAATATAGACAAATAGAATGATCTATTATTAAACGTCGTACAAATGGCAAAAAAAGATGAGGACAATAGTCCGAATAATGTAAATATTACCTCATCTCAGAAATATAGACAAATAGAATGATCTATTATTAAACGTCGTACAAATGGCAACAAAGATGAGGACAATAGTCCAAATAATGTAAATACTACCTCATCTCAGAAATGTAGACAAATGGCAACAAAGATGAGAACAATAGTCCAAATAATGTAAATACTGTAAATATTACCTCATCTCAGTAATATAGACAAATAGAATGATCTATTATTAAACGTCATACAAATGGCAACAAAGATGAGGACAATAGTACAAATAATGTAAATACTGTAAATACTACCTCACATCAGAATTTTTTTTTTTTTAATCGTATCACCCTGAGCAAGGCGGTAACGCCACTGATGTGCTGGAGCCTACGAAATAGTGAAAGATTGGAAAAGAAAGTCGGAAACCACATCCTAAACAGGGAACAAGGGATGAGCCTCTTAACCTGTTCAATAGACGTGGGTGGAGTGTGAACCGGGCGATAGTTTAGTCTATCTACTCCAATTTGTACAGCGAAAAACTACATCCGGCAGCAAGGCCTCCGATTGGAAGGCTGTGAGGAGCATGGAACCATCTTTTAGTTGCTGCTGTTCCCAAGTCCACCCTGACCCGGAGTGGTAGGAACTGTTAGGGTACCAGCTATGGACAAATGGTTAAACCCCAAACTGGGGTCAAAACACTATGAATGTATAAAAATAGGCGTGTATTGAAATATATACATTTTTGAAGGAAAAATATTACCAACAATACATTTTTGAAGAAAAACAAATTTTTTGCCATAACACATTTTTTAAGGAAGAACGTTATTGCCATAATACATTTTTGAAGGAAAAATAAACTATTGCCATAATACATTTTTGAAGGAAAATAATTGCCATAATACATTTTTGAAAAAAAAATATTGCCATAACACATTTTTGAAGGAAACAAAGTTTATCTTTGCAAAGTGGTGTGAGAGCCTCTTTGCAGAAATGTCTCTGATAACAAAGATGTTCATTGGACTTGCTTTCTAACCAGTAAAGTGTTGTCGGCGTTAAGATAACCTTCCAAGGTTGATATGCCTTTAAGCACAACCAAACCAAACCAAATTCTATTGTCCTCGTTTCGCTTTACGTGTTTAGGGGACATTTCCTCTCAGCTAATCCAAACCAAACATTATTTGTGTTACTTGTTCATATTTTTCAGTGCAAAGAAGGATGGAACTGAAAACTCCCGGAAAACCAAATATGTTTCAACAAATGCTAACAACCGCTATGATTTATACTGGTTGGAAAATTCAGACGTGTCAATTTCGAGCCTTAATGTAAATGATGTGCGTTCTGGTACAGTGCATATCGGCTCGGATCGAGAAATTGGGGTGTAGAGTTCGAAATCTAGTTGAATTCGTTGCATTCGCCTACGCGAAAATATCCTGGAAAAAGGTATTAATCAGTCGATTCTTCCTCTAGCAATGAGTTAAATAGTAGAACAGACTGAGTTTCGTTGGCAACCAGTCTACCGCAGAAAGTATTGTCAGCCTAGAGCGGAAAAATCTTATCTAGTCAGTTATATCTCTTCGAGACATGATCACCCAAGTGTGTATCACGTATGACACTTAACTGACTGAAAGGGACTTTATATAGAACACGTTTCCAGATCTGCTAGAGGATGTACCCTTGCTAATACGAAGACGCATGTGTTCATGCATGACTGACTGACTAACTATATAAGTTGGAAACATAATCAACACCTTTACCTGGCATAAAGTGGGGATCTGTTTTCTATTGTTATAAAGTAAAAATCTGATCTCCCACTAATTATACTTAATATAATAATGTAATATAATCTATCTCTTCTCCCTCCAGTTATGGGTTAAATAATAGAACAGATTGAGTTCTATAGCTTTGGTTGGCAACCAGTCTACCGCAGAAAGCAGTGTCAGCCTACAGCGGAAAAATTTTATCGAGTCAATCATATCTCTTTCGAGACATGATCACCCAAGTGTGTATCATGTATGACACTTAACTACTTGAATGTAGATTAAGAAGAGACTTAAAGCAGCAGATATCAGTCAGTTGAGTGCCATACGTGATACACACTTGGGAGATCATGTCTCGAAAGAGACATAACTGACTGGGCAGAAGATTATTCGCAGTAGGTTGTCATTGCTTTCAGCGGTAGACTGGTTGACGACCAAGGCTATAGAACCCAATCACTCCTGTTATTTAACCCATAACTGGAGGGTAGAGACGGTTTAATACCTTTCCCAATAGCCTAATTGTGTAAATGGATGGTAAAACAGAGAGATAGGGGATTCAGTCAGTTAAGTGCCATACGTGGAACACGCTTGGGCGATCATGTCTCGAAAGAGACATGACTGACTGGGCAGAAGATTATCCCGCAGTAGGTTGTCATTACTTTCTGCCGTAGACTGGTTTCCAGTCAAGGCTATAGAACCCAATCTGTCTTATTATTTAACCCATAACTGGAAGGAAGTGACGGAATAATACCTTTCCCAAGGGTATTTGCGCGTAAGTGAATGCAATGAATTCAGCTGGAATTCGAACTCGGCTCCCCGATTTCTCGTTCCGAGCCGATATCCACTGGACCACAAAGCACATCCGACATCCCGATAGGGGATTAATAAACGAAAAAACATTTTTTTTAATCGTATCACCCCGAGCAATGCGGCAACGCTACTAAAGAGTAAAAAAGATTAATTAGAAGAGAGTGAAGAGAAAGACGAACCAGTTAGAAAGGAGCAAGAAAAGGATGGGAATAGAGGTGTGAGGACAGTTGCAAAGGTGGAGAGAAAGGAAAGGATATACAGGGCGGTGTAGAAAGAACTAGAGTCAAGAGGTTAAGAGATGAGTATTGACATTGCATTTAAATTTCTGGGGGTTGTAGCCTCAGGAAAGCAAGAATACAGAAGCGAATTCCACAGGCGGGAAGTGCAAGAGAAGAGAAAGTGCAGGAGTAGAATTGTCGTCTGCATTTGGTTAATTTAACTGTGAATGGGTGGGACCCAGTTGCCAATCTGGTTGCACGAGTAAACACCTGTTGCAGAGGCACCAGTGACTTAAGTTCGTTGGAGCAGAAGCCATGAAAGTATTTATAGAACAGACAAAGGGAGGCAACATCTCGTCGGTGGGGGATTGGCTGTAGTCGAGCCGCCAAGTCGGTACCTATCACATTACTAATTCTCCTTGGAGCCTGTCGAGAACACTGAGATGAACAGCAGGGCCGCCTGACTATATATGGCAGCAGTATTCCATGCACGGACGAACGGTTGATTTGTGTATATGCAGGATGGATTCAGGCGGGAAAAACATCCTGGCCCGACACAGTGACCCAACCTTCTTAGCAGTGGATTTAGCTATGGACTCAATGTAGTGGCTCTATTTGAGATCAGAAGAAAGGGTAAGGCCGAGGAGGTGCAGTGTATTGCTCTCAGGGAGACTCGCTTGGTCTATGAGAACTACAAAAGATGAGAAGTTTGGGAGAGTTACGATCACCCAAGTTCTGAAAAACTCCTCGCATAGCATAGGAAGTCATCAATTCTTGTGGAATGAATCCATAAAAATAAAACGACAACAAAGGAGTCTAAGAGGAATGAAAATATCAGTACACGCCCTAAGAAATGACAACGTCTTCAGTAGGCCAAGCATGACGATAAATCTAATCTGGAAGCTTCTGATTTAGAAAGAAATGACCTCCTCGGTGAAGATCCTCAATGAGTTGAATAATAAAATCTGTCCCAAAAACCAAAATGCTTACTGATTAAAACTACAAACCCCTGAAAAAATGATCTGCCGTCGGTCGAAACTTATTAGTACAACAACCGAAATGAGCGTAAAATGATGGTAGAAAATTATGTAGAAAATTCGTGCCTCTCATGAACGCTTTCAAGGGACCAAACAGGTGACATACTGAAGGGGCAATGTCTGGGCTATAAGGAGGATGAGGGAGCAGGTCTTAGCCCAGCTCGTTGACGACCTGCACCGTTTGGGCTTCTGTGGGAGGTCTTGCGTTGTCATGATGCAAGACAAACTCCATGTCACTGATGACCCTTTCATTTGTTCAAAAGATAGGATCAAAGTCCTTGCAATGTCATCCACTGTCACTCTTCTGTCAGACTGAATGAGGTCATTGACTGATTCGATCACCTCAGAAAACCGCACTTCTGTAGGCCTCCCAGGCTTGGCTTCATCCTCATCACTGCTCCGTCCTTCTTTAAACAATTTAACCCACTTGTAGGCATTTTTTGGTTGAAACATGTGGCACTATACACAGTTGAGATTCTCCTATGAATTTCAACTAGTTTGCACCCTTTAGCAACCAAAAACTTGATAACTGACCTCTGTTCAATCCTGGAGTATGCTGCTTGGTGGGCCATCTTTGTTAATCTTCAAAACTCTCAAAGTTTGTTTTCAATCTGCAAAAAAGTCAAATTCTTTTGAAAAAGAAGTAAAGGAAAAAAAAGTAAGCTTCTATCTGTATTAGAAGTCCTCATACCGAAAATTTCACCTTATTTATTGAATGACCCTCTTATATATATATATATTCTTCCTAAAAGAACAAACCCAGATTTCTACAGTGCTATAGGTGCATATGATTCTGTCGATGCCTGTGATTTAGTCTTTCTATAATTATTATAATAACTATGGTTCATCGTTGAGATAGCAGTATAGGCCGGCGTTGCTCGGGTGTAATGAAAGCTTTAAAACTAATCCATGGTCTTGGAGCTCAGATTCGCTGGACGTTAGCACGAATGACTAAAAATCATTAGCTGTTTCCAGTTAAAGCGAAACCGTAGACTGAAAGAAAAATGAAAGGATGTAAGTCAAATTTTGATTTCCTGCTATCGATATCAAGTAAGCTTTTTTCGTCGTAAACTGAATTTGGAAGGCTAAATAAGTCCTCTGAGTAAATGGTATCATGTCTGAAAGTAAGAACTACAATTATACCTACTTAGAGCCAAACCCGAAGCAAAAACTAAAATAAAAGGGCTGAAAAAATACAGACATAAAGGTAGAAAAACAGACACACACACAAACATTTTGCCTTTCATATATATGTATTATCGATTTTCAGCCCTGTTGTAAGAACTACAACCTTGAAACTTCGGAATATCATTTCTTATGTCTTTGTCTATGACTGTATCAAATTTGATTAAAATCGGACCACGTTTTTTATAACCCGATTTTTTAGATATTTATCGAGGTTACCTCGACACAAAACCTAGCTAAGAACACTCGCAGACGCTTATAGTGCAGCTGCGTAAATGTTCAAGAAAATTGCTTCAGCCGTTTCGGAGACTATAGGTAACGGACACACACACACACACACATACACACACAGAGACAAAGTTCCATTTGTAAATAAGTTTACGAATATATATTTAGTATATCTAGGCAGCAAGTAATTTTCTAAACATATGTTGTTAAATATAAGAGACAATGAATGTCTATTATGTTTAATCATGAGCCGTTCTAAACATCGTATTTTTGCTTTAATTTCAGTTGAAAATAAAGACAAAAATTCTCCAACTTTTGGATAATTATTTATTGATTTTCTTCTAAGCTTTCGGCTCACATGAGCCATCTTCAGAGAGGTTGTTTAAACTGAAATATTATAAAATCCACCATCACCGAATCAATAAAATCGTCGGTGATGGTGGATTTTATAATATTTCAGTCTAAACAACCTCTCTGAAGATGGCTCATGTGAGCTGAAAGCTTAGAAGAAAATCATCAATAAATAATTATCCAAATGTTGGAGAATTTTTGTCTTTATTTTCAACTGAAATTAAAGCCAAAATATGATGTTTAGAACGGCTCATGATTAAACATAATAGACATTCATTGTCTCTTATATTTAACAGTATATGTTTAGAAAATATCTATCTATCTATCTATCTATCTAAACAGTTAACAGGAACCACATCAATTGTCGACTTCCAACAGTAGCAGCAGCTAAAATTGCTAAAAACTTCGGGTGTCAGTGTCGCACTTTCCGTCCCCTGTTAGAACATTTCCCGGGTATTTTCCTGTCTCTCAATACACTACTCAGCTTCTGGAATGAATTCTTGGTCATCCCAATACGCCTTCGGATTTCAGTGTTGCACTTTCCGTTCCTTGCTACAACAGTTTCTAGGTATTTTTCTGTCTCTTAATACTCTACCCAGCTTTTAAAATGCATCCATGGCCGTCTAGGTACGTCTCCAGTTGCAGGTAAAATGAAGAAATTGTAGTATACCGGAAATAAACGTTATCAAAAAATAATAGGAAGAGTTAAGATAGAAAAAAAGACAATAATAGGGGGGAAAAGAGAATAGTAGCACACTTTTGTTAGGAGTCGACGGAAACAATTTGCCCGAGAAGTCAAAGGTAACCGTTAGGAATAAACTTAAGCGTATCACTTGTTTAAATTACTGCTAGTGGACGAGGTGTTAGAAAGAATGGCAACAAAAAGGAAATTGATGCTGAGCATCAGGAAGAGACAACTGAAGTTCCTGGGACATGAAATGAGGAAGGAGAGCCTGGAGAACCTGATACTGACTGGTTAGATAGAAGGAAGGAGAGACAGAGGAAGGCAGCGGATAACATATCTGCAGGGACTGATCAGGTGGATGACGGAACGGGGGTTGCCAGGAGCAACAGGAGGAAACATACTAAGAGCCACAAGGGATAGGGAGACGTGGAGAGCCATAATCGCCTACGCCCTGAAGGGACAGGGCACATAGAAGAAGAAGAAGTGGTCCCGAGAAGACATTTTCCTGCTCACTATAATCTTAGCTTCTTCAAGTCGAAGGTCAAACGTAATATTTATTTCGACTGTTCTGTCGCACCGTAAAAGATTGAAGACCAATAATTGGACGCATTACTTTATGAAGACTCATGTCAGGCGAAAGATGAACTAGCAGAATCATTAGAAATTGATTACACGACGGTTTAAAAACGTTTGAAATGATTAGGAATGACTCAAAAGCGAAGACAGTGTGTGCCGTACGAGTTGAAGAGGCGTCAGACGGCGTTTATACCACGTGTGAACCGCCTCTTTAATTACAGAAAAAGAAAGATTATTTTTTTGTATCGTATCGTGTATCCACTTTTCATCAAGTGTATACGCTACTATAACCCTAAGCAGACAAATAAAAAACAACAATAGAAATGGAAACATTATCTGGTTCAAACCACCGTTTAAGTAAAAAACAAAATAGGAGAAATATTTTTTTTTGGTTGGTTTGTTTTTATGGCATATCAACATCGTCGGGTCATTTATTGCCAACTAAATTTTATTTATTTATTGCTGGTAATACATTTTTCTTTCAACAATTTATTGTTATTTTTTATAAATTTCGTGTCTAAGTAATACTTTTATCTTTTCGAATATCAAGATTCATTGAGGTTTGTTTTTAAGGACAGGGTCCCCAAGTCCTACCCTTGTTATTTAACCCATAACTGGAGGGAATGGACGGATTAATACCTTTCCCAAGGTTACCAGTGCTTAGGTGAATGCAGGTTATTCAACTAGAATTCGAACTCGGCTCACCGATTTCTCTTTCCGAGCCGATATCAACTGCACCACAACGCACATCCGTCAGTAAACGCTTACAGCACCTGGTTTTTGCAAGCGGTCACCCATCTAAGTACTGACCAGGATCAACGTTGCTTAACTTCATGATCGAGCGAGAACCGGTGTATTCAACGTGATATGGCCGTAAGCACGCACATCCGTCACTATACGCTTACAGCACCTGGTATTCCCAGGCGGTCACCCATCTAAGTACTGACCAGGATCAACGTTGCTTAACTTCCGTGATCGAGCGAGAACCAGTGTATTCAACGTGATATGGCCGTAAGCACGCACATCCGTCACTATACGCTTACAGCACCTGGTATTCCCAGGCGGTCACCCATCTAAGTACTGACTAGGCTTAACCTTGCTTAATAACAACGTGCAAAACATCATTAACATAGATATATATGATCGTGGAGTAATCCCAACCATATATCAACATCGTGGGCAAAGCCAAATTTCCATGTTCAGAAACAATCAGGTGTGGTCGCTATCGACTACAACATGCGTTTCAGCCGAGCATTGAGGTAAAAACGACTGCATTGTCGAGTCTCTGGCTAAGCAGCACTTCCATTCTTTTGAAAATGCCAAAAAGACCTGCTTAGTCTCAAAAGACGTATCCTTTTTTCAACGTGGAAATCAAATGCTGCCAGAAAGTTGGGGAAAAGTAGTGGATAGCGATGGACAATACTTTCAGTAACGTGTTTCTAATTAATTTTTGTAAATAAAACATTACTTTTCATGAAAAATCAGCGAGAACTTAATCAAGCTCATCATATATTAAAACAAATCACAAAAAATATACGTGCACACATACGCAACCAGATATATTGACACATCCCCTTTTCTCACTCGTTTCTTTTTTGTCATTAGAAATTATAGAATTTGACAAGAAAATATATCTTTTTCATGAGTAAATGGATCGAATGCAAAATTCTATGCAAATTATTGAATACTGCTGCCATATCTGGTTGGGTGCCCCTGCTATCCACCTCGGGGTTCGTGCTTACGGCATATCAAGTTGGATACACTGGTTCTCGCTCGATCACCGAAGTTATGAAACGTTGAGCCTGGTCAGTACTTAGATGTGTGACCACTTGAGAATACCAGGTGCTGTAAGCGTATAGTGACGGATGTGCGTTGTGGTGCAGTGGATATCGGCTTGGAAAGAGAAATCAGTGAGCCGAATTCGAATTCCAGTTGAGTAACCTGCATTCACTTCAGCACTGGTACCCTTGGGAAAGGTATTAATACGTCACTTCCCTCCAGTTATGGGTTAAATAACAGGATGGGGCCTGGAAGCAACACATCTAGTGTTGGTGTCACAATAAAAAACACCCTTGGTAGCCCTGGCAAAGCATCAAGTATTCAGCTATTTGACAAGATTATGAATTTCGCTGCAAACTGCCCCAGGGTTCCAAATGCACAGGGAATACTGGAGGGGTGTAGTGAGTTCTATCTCGGCCAATGGCCGCAATACGACGACGAGGGGTCCTTGACAAAATCCAACGGAGAATCTGTAATGTGATCGATCCCGACTTAGCATCCGCCCGTGCATTAAATATTGCTGCTGTATCTGGTCGGGTGCTCCTGCTATCCACCTAGGTGTCCTTAACAAAATCCAACGGAGAATCTATAATGTGATTGATCCTGACTTGGCATCTCAGATACAATCCCTTTCTCACCGGGGCAACGTGGCCTTCCATTTGTCTCTTCTCCAAATACTTTCACAGCTTCTTCTTCTTCGATGAACTTAGCTCACTGGTACCGCCCATACATGAATTTACTCGAGTCACAAGATTAGCAACTAGGTCCCACCCTTTTACTGAGAAACCATTAAAATGTAAATGCATATTCTACTCCATCATTTTTTTTTCTCTCGCACGTCCCGACTGTGAAATTCCCTTCCATTTACTTGCTTTCTCGACAGGTACAATCTTCAAGAATTCAAATGTAAAGTCAATAGTCATCTACTATCTCACTAACTTGCTTCCTCTCTCTCTCTCTCTCTAGCTCTCTCACTGATGCTTTTTTCTTCGTCCACTCCACTCTTAGCAGTATTCTCATCCTTCTCCTATCCTCTTTCTGACACAGGTATAGTATGTGGCCCTCCTTAAAAAGCGTATGATAAGGAAGTATTATAACTGTCTGGTAAGGATTAGGGTTAGGATTATAGCAGGGTTAGGGTTATGGAAAATAATCTACCGCAGAAAATAATGGCAACCTATTGTGGAATAAATTCCTGCCCCGTCAGTCATGTCTCTTTCGAGAGATGATTGCATTAAAGCGTGGATCACGTATGGCATTTAACTGAATGACTGAATATAATAGTTGGAAACATTATTAAGTTCTACTGGGTAAAAAGTGGGGGATCCGTTTTATATTGTTATGAAGTAATAAACTGATCCCCCATTAACTAATACAAAATAATATAATACATCTCTTTCCTCTCTAGCTATGAGTCAAATAACAGGACAGATTGGGTTCTATAGCCTTGGTCGGCAACCAGTCTACTGCAGAAAGCAATGGCAACCTACTGTGGGATAATCTTCTCTCCAGTCAGTCATGTCTCTTTCGAGACATGATTGCCCAAATTGTGTATCACGTATGGCCCTTAACTGACTGAATAGCAGCATTAGCGGAAGCAGGCAGAATAGGCTTAAGGATAACGGATTTTTTTTTAATCGTATCACCCCGAGCAAGGCGGTAACGCCACTGATGTGCAGGGGGCAACATAAGAGTAAAAAGATTACTTAGAAGAGAGTGAAGAGGAAGGTGGAGAGAAAGGAAGGGATATACGGGGTGGTAAAGAAATAATAATAATAATAACAACAATAAATCTACACTTTAAGCAAAACGGTCAGTCAAAGCGCTTTCAAATATGTACCGCGCATATATAATATATAAATAGTCTCTATATATAAAAGGCAAGCTGTGAGTCTGTATGTGACTGTTCCCTATGCAAGCCTACATTTTTTAAGCTACGCCATTCAGAATTTCTAGGTACACATATCTCAAGGAAAGCGAGGTCGACACACAGTTTTAAGTTCAGCAATTTTCCCTTTCGCACTTTTTTGGCCAATGGTGTCGATTGTTTACATTTGCCCCATAAAACATCTAAGAGCTAAGATGGTTGCTAGATTACGTCACAGAAATCGAATCTAAAAAAAAAATGCGCTTTTATATTTAATTTTTATTCCGACATTTTATTTCCATAAAACATCTATGATCTAAGATGGTTGTTGTATTGACATTTACTTTACAGGTATATTTATTATATATATATATTATTTTTATGAATTAATATTTCTTTATCAGATACTTCTTAAAAATAATCGAAGCTGGGACAGGTCAGTTAGTCAGTGCCATACGGGAAACACGTTTTGGGCGATTTAGTCTCGAAAGAGACATGACTGACTGGGCATATGATTATTCCGCAGTAGGTGGTCATTGGTTTCTGCAGTTGACTGGTTGCCAGCCAAGGCTATAGAACCAAATCTATCCTATTATTTAACCCATAACTGGAAGGAAGCGACGGATTAATACATTTCCCAAGGGTGTTTGTGCTTAAGTGAATGGAAGGAATTCAACTCAAATTCGAACTCAGCTCCTCGATTTGCCGTTCCGAGTCGATATCCACTGCACCACAACGCACATCCGTACTAATCTTTAATCTTTTATATAAAGATTGATTGATTCATTCATTTTTTTTTTATAGCTTATCAACCCTTTAAAGCCAGAAAGTGTATTCTAAAATGTTGGGTAGAGGGATAACAATAATTAAATGATACAACTTTTAATGTTTATCTCATTGCTGGGGAAAAAAGATTCAGACCTTTTCTAAAAGTATTTGTGCCTAAGTTAATGTATTGATCTTATCTGGATTAGAAAGAGGCTCCCCGATTAGCAATTCCGGACCATTATCCATTATAGTACTCGCACATCTAAGCTTACTGCACCTGGTATTCCTAAATGCCCACCCATCTAGGTACTGAACAATCTCAACGTTGCTTATCTTCGGTATCCTATGGTTACGGATGCTTGACAGAAAAACATAAGAATTATACACACTTGTGCAAATTAATTCAAACTGCTTTAGTTTCTTTTTCTTTTCTTTTCTTTCACTCTACGGTAAGTTTTAAAAACACCGAAGTGACAGGGTGTAATCGATTTTTATTTTTTTCCTCAGATTATGTCATTTACACTGATGTGCACCAACATGAATCTATTTTTGTGGGTTAGATAAAATTTGTTTGGCCTTGAAAAATATTGCATCATCCGTGATTGCCTCAGATTTATATCACACCCAGACACTATTGCCTCGACTGTCGATTAGTTTTTTTCTACGAACATTCTCTGCGACAGACATTACTCCAAGAAAGCGTACTTAAATTGTAACGCTCCACGAACACACTGGCAAGCCTTATACAGAGATTGCTGATATTGTTGGTGACAGACTTACAACTGTCAGTCGTGTCATTAAGGCGAAATAACAAACTGGATCCATCAGTCCAAAACGAAAAGGAAAATGCAGTCGGAACAGAAAATCAACGGCAAGAGACGACGTATACGTGATCAGAGAAGGTGTGAAAGATCCTAGGAAAACATTATTCGTTTTGTTGTAATTCATTTGCACAAAGATCTCTTTCTCTATCTCTATCTCTCTCTTTCTTCATCTCTCTCTCTCTCTATCACTCGCTCTCTATCTATCTCAGTTCAAAACATAAATGAAAATGAAGTCGGAGGAGTAGCACAACGCCAAGAGACAACGTATACGTGATCTAGGAAAGAGTGAAAGATCCTAGGAAGATATTAATCGTGTTGTTTCAATTAATTTGCACAATGATCTATCTATCTATCTATCTATCTATCTATCTATCTATCTATCTATCTATCCTAGTTTGAAGACATTATTCGTTTTGTTTCAGTTATTTTGCACAGGAATCTATCTATCTATCTATCTATCTATCTATCTACCTATCTATCTATCTATCTATCTATGTCTCTTCATTTTCTATCTATCTATCTATCTATCTATCTATCTATCTATCTATCTATCTATCTCTGTTCAAAACATAAATGAAAATGAAGTCGGAAGAGTAGAACAACGTCAAGAGACGACGTATACGTGATCTGGGAAAGAGTGAAAGATCCTAGGAAGACATTATTCGTTTTGTTTCAGTTAATTTGCACAAAAGTGTGCATGCAAAGAAGCGGAATAATATAAATGAATCATTTCTTTTCGGTTTTATTTCCGCTTCGGTTTGTTATATAAGATTAAGTCAGATCAGCAACACTCATGGCGAGCAGTAAAAAAAAAAAGGAAAAAAAACTAGACAAAATGAGAAATAAAAGGAGAAAGAATGAAAGAAGATTGATGAGAAAGACATTAAAAGAGAGAGAGAGAGAGAGAGAGAAAGTAAAAGTGAATAAATAAAAAAAGAAAGGTAGACAAGGAGAATAAAAACGAAAGAAAGAAAACGAAATTAATAAAAATAGTTAATCAATAGTCAGTCAGTTAAGTGCCATACGTGATACACGCTTGGGCGATCATGTCTCGAAAGAGACATGACTGACAGGGCAAAAGATTATCTCACGGTAGGTTGCCATTACTTTCTGCGGTAGACTGGTTGCCAGCCAAGGCTATAGAACCCAATCTGTGCCGCCATTTAACTTATAACTGTAGGGAGAAGTGATAGATTATATTATATTATTATATTAAGTATAATTAGTAGGGGATCAGTTTATTACTTCATAACAATAGAAAACCGATCCTCCACTTTTTGCTCAGTAGAAGCCTTAATCATGACTCCAACTTTTATATTCAGTCAGTTAGTTAAGAGCCACACGTGATACACGCTTTGGGCGATGATGTCTCGAAAGAGACATGACTGACTGGGGAGAAGGTTATCCCGCAGTAACTTGCCATTACTTTCTGCGGGTGACTGATTGCTTGCCAAGGCTACAGAACCCAATCTATCCTATTTTTTAACCCATAACGGAAGGATTAATACATTTCCCAAGGGTATTTGTGCGTAAATGAATGCATGGAATTTAAACTCGGCTTCCCGATTTGCAGTTCCGAGTCGATATCCACTGCACCACGATGCACATCCGTCCTAATCTTTAATCTTTAATATAAAGATTGATTGATTCATTCATTTTTTATTTCTTATCAACCTTTTGCACGATTGCACCATTGTACCACATCGACGAAAGAAGAAAAATATCGAAAATGAGTAGGCACTTGAGGAGGCAATGATGTGGACTCTGGGAGCTGCGTGTAGCAGCGCGTATTTTGAAATTTTCTCCTTTCGTATCCTGAAGTTTCTTTCGTAACAAGAGGCAATATTTTTCCGAAGAGGCGTTTCGCAACCTGAAAATTTCGTATGCATAACCTTTCGTAAGTAGAGGTTCGCGTATTAAGATAAAAAGAGGAAAGAAGAAACTGATAGAAGAAATGAGAATGAAAGCATGAGTTAAATCTAAACTTATTTTTAAATGGAACTTTGTCTGTGTGTGTGTGTGTCTCTGTGTGTGTGCGTGCCCATTACCTATAGACTCCAAAACAGCTGAACCAATTTTCTTGAAAATTTACACAATTGTACTATAAGCGTCTGCAAGTGTTCTTAGCTAGGTTTCGTGTCGAGGCACCCCCGATAAATATCTAAAATCGATAATCGAAAAAATCGGGTTATAGAAGGTGTGGTCCAATTTTAATCAAATTTCATACACTCATAGACAAAGACATAAGAATCGCTATTCAGCAGTTTTTCTAGGTTGCAGTTCTTACAATAGTGCAGAAAACCGATAATCTGTATATATAAAAGGCAAGATGTTTGTGTGTATGTCTGTTTATCTGTCTGTATGTCCTTTATACAAATCCACAATTTTTATCCGATTCTCACTAAACTTCACACAAATATCCTTTAGGTTGAGTCTGAGCTCCAGGATCATGGATTAGCTTGAAAGCTTTCATCATACCAGTGCAACGCCGGGCTATACTGATAGTATATATATATATATATATATATGTGTGTGTGTGTGTGTGTGTGTGTGTATTATTATTATTATTATTATTAATGAGACTGTTTGAAACGACTGTTTCAAAACATCTTGCCTTTTATATAAACAGTCTCATTTACTGTTTATATAAAAGGCATGATGTTTGTGTGTGTGTCTGTTTATCTGCTTGTATATCAGTATTTTTTTCAGCCCTTTTATTTTAGTTTTTGATCAGGTTTGTCTCTAAGTAGGTATAATTGTAGTTCTTAGTCTCAGCCATGATAGCATTTACTCAGAGGACTTATTTAGCCTTCAAAATTCAGTTTACGACGAAAAACCTTATTTGATATCGATACCAGGAAATCAAAATTTGACTTACATGCATTCATTTTTCTTTCAGTTTACGGTTTCTCTTTAACTGGAAACAACTATTGCTTTTTAGTCTTTCGTGACAACGTCTAAAGAGTCTGAGCTCCAGGACCATGGATTAGTTTTAAAGCTTTCATTACACCCGAGCAACGCCGGGCTATACTGCTAGTAGACAAATGAATGAAAATGAAGAGAAAGAAAGTAAAGACGAGCAAACAAAATCAATAAGAGAGAAACAGAATATAAGGAGATGATGTGTGGGGTTCAGATGGAAGAAAAGAAAAGAAAATGCAATTGAAGAGACGACATGGAAGACAGTAATTGTAAGAGAAGAAAAATGGCCGTTAGTGGAAGGAAACTTATATAGCAGTGTCAGCAATGAAGATTCAAGAAACGGACAGGCCGTGAAATTAAATGACGAGTAGGAATATGGGTGCTACATAAATTCCTTTCTCACCACGAGACGGGCCCCAGTCATTCACTCGGCTCTGGAGACGAATTGGTTTTCAAAGGAGACAGATTTATAGGAATTATTCCTCTCTTCCGATGTACTACGCCTGTCAATACCCGGCATAGAGACACATATTTAAAAACGGACGGTAAGCATCAACGGAATAAAAGAAAAAAAAACCTTCACATGCTTATAAACACTAAATGTAATGCCGAAAATAATCCTTATTTATAATATTTAAAGGAAATTTAAACATTGTTCTCTTAAAATATCAGACATTGGCGCTGTGAGCTAATATAAAAGAAACAGTCTCAATATCGGCTGAGGTTGCCTATTTACTATGGTGCAGTGGATATCGATTTAGAACATGAAATTCGGAGAGCCGTGTTCGAATTCCAGTTGTATTCATTTACACGCAAATATCCTTAGGAAATATATTAATCCGTATTTTCTCCCTCCAGCTATGAGTTAAATAGCAGGATAGATTGTGTTCTATAGTTTTTGTTGATAATCAGTCTACCGCATAAAATAATGACAGCCTACTGCGGGAAAAATCTTCTGTCCAGTCAGCCATATCTCTTTCGAGACATGATCGACCAAGTGTGTATCACTTATGGCACTTAATTGACTGTGAATATAATAGTTGCAAACATAAGTAAAGCTTCTACTGAGCATAAGTAGGCGATCGGTTATTTATTGTCATGAAGTAATAAACTGATCACCTACTTATTACTACTTATTAATATAATGCGATAATCCGTCTCTTCTCCCTCCAGCTATGGGCTAAATAGCAGGAGAAATTATGTTCTATCCTTGGTTAGAAATCAGTCTACTGCAGAAAGTAATGGCAGCCTACTGCTGGTAAATTTCTGCCCAGTCAGTAAGTCATGTCTCTTTCCAGACATGATCGATCAAGTGTGTATCACGTATGACATTTAACTGACTGACTGAATATAAAAATTGGAAACATAATTAAAACTTGTACCGAGTATAAAGTGGGGGATCGGTTTTCTATTGTTATAAAGTAATAAACCGATCCCCCAAGAATCAATAAACATCTCATCCTTTCTGTCATATTTAAATCAACTCGAACTTTATATTAATCACAACGAATAATCCTGTGGAGGCATGAAGCTACAGCCCCTAATTATGTTCCATTCAGAGTCGGCTGTGGTTGTCTGTTTAATTTTCACAAATTCTGTTTGGAATAACACGAATTCAAATTCATTCGTCAAATTCCCAGTGGCATTCGCCAGCCGACTGAAGCTATCTACGATCATTTAGCATTAATACTCTTGGGGAACGTGGGAAACGACATTTCTTCATTCTGTTCTAAAAGGAATCGGATTTGGTTGCCGATATTCACATGAGTCCACATCACTTCCTTCTCTCCTATTGATAGTCATCTAAAGATGCTTATTTTATTTAGCACTAACGCCCATGGGAAAGGCATGAATCCACACCTATGCATTCCATCTCATACACGTCCACTGTGGCTGACTCACTAACTTCCTATTGACAAATGATTCAAGCTACATCCCATTATTTCGTTTATTTGCCTCTCAACTAAAACTGCCTATATTCGCTTATAATAATAATAATAATAATAATAATAATAATAATAATAATAATATATGAAGAAAAATTCATGTTTATGTTAAAATAGTAAAACAGAATTTCATATAGAAACAAAAAACTTCAAAGAGAAAGACGCTGGTTTAAAAAAAACAAACTTTGACGTTACAGCCGTTCAACGGGAAAAAACATCACTACACTTAGAGAGTATTTTGTTAAAAGAAAAAAAATATGTTGCTACCATCACTAGTTATTATTACTGCCATGAAATTTAAAAATAATAATTTGTTCGCCCACTGTATATTCTGTTATTCTTTCATTAAAGTCGTCGAAAATAAGGTTATCGAAAAATAAATAAATAAAATGAATGAGTAAACAAAAATAAATAAATACGTATTCTTTCTAAGAAAGAATATCGTAGAAATTGTATCAAACTGGTTTTAGTGGTTTTCATTGTATTTTTTCTGTTGTCTTGTTTTATTTTTTGTTTTTAAAAAACATTATCATAGTTTAATTTTTTTGTTTTTAAGATTATCATGTTTTATTTTTTGTTTTTAAGAAAGATTATTTATAATTTATTATTTATTTTTTGTTTTAAAGAAAGATTATCATAGTTAAAAAAGATATTTCGAAATATCGACAACTAAGGGAAATATGAATAATAAGAAAACTAATGATGGCCCTGAAAATTTTTCAGCTAGATCTATAACCGTATATTTAATGAAAGAAAAAAATAAAATGGTCTCGTGAGGAGTACAAAGTCCTTATGATTGCATTTCATGAAGCGTTACTCAAACCTCAAAAAACATCACTCGCCAAACATATGACATTTGGTGAAAAAATGTTGGACAAACAAATAGAAAGTACATTGACGAAAATAAATTAGCCAATGTACGAAGATACATCATGCGAAATAACCGATTGACAGAGGCTGAAATCAATGCGATAAAAAGAATTGCAACCAGAATAGATGAATCAAAAAAATATGAAAAGGAACCGGAATCAGAAATAAAAAGTAGTAACATCAAACAAACCACACGTCATAATGTAGAAACCGTGATACACACACATCACTGTGAAGATAACGCTGTAAGTTTAGAAGTGCTGGAAAGGTGTGATCTGAGTCAGTTACAAGACGGCAATAAAACGAACGGAGGAAGTAAATAATTAACTAAGGAAGGAACAAGCAGAATTATAATATCATAATGATAATTGCTTTTTTTCTTAGAAGGATGCTCAGTAGAAAAGGTCGAGATGGAATTTCTGACCTTAAGTCACTGGTTGGGACGCGTAAATAAATGAGTATACAAATCAAAGATAATAATAATAATAATAATAATAATAATAATAATTATTATTATTATTATTATTATTATTATGTCATTTTTCATCATATTTCGATTTCTGCTTTGGTCTCACTACCAACCAAGTCTGCGGGGAGACCTAAGGCAGGTAGTGGCGTGTTGTTATGGCTCCATTTCATGTTTTTCTATCTTCCCTATCATCTCCAGCATTACATAGATAAAGTTTTCCTTAGTGTGTGGGCTGTACTTAATAAGACAATTTTTTGTATATCTCTTAAGCTGGGGTTTCCGGGATTCTTTCAATGTGTTGTTTTGTTCCATTTTTTATCATTCCAAGTGCACCTACTATCACTGGCACAACTCTTGTTTTCAATTTCCACATTTTTTCTATTTCAATTTCCAAGTCTTTATATTTTGACAGCTTTTCAAATTCCTTGATTGCTATGTTACAATCCGCTGGACAAGCCATATCAATTAATAGACAAGTTTTCTCCTTCTGGTTTTTGATTATTATTATTATTATTATTATTATTATTATTATTATTATTACTATTATTATTATTGTGCAAAAACTACCTGAAAAAAGAAACGTATATGCGATACTAATTTTTAAGGCCTTCGTTCGAAACAGACTTGAATAGACATTTCAGTCAGTCAGTTAAATTCCATACGTGATACACGCTTTAAGCGATCATGTGTCGAAAGAGACAGAACTTACTGGGCAGAAGATTATGCCACAGTAGGTTGCCGTTACTTTCTGAGGTAGACTGGTTGCCAGCCAAGGCTATAGAACCCAATCTGTCCTGTTATTTAACTCATAGCTAGAGCGAGAAGAGATAGATTATATTACATAATTATATTAAGTATAATTAGTGGGTGATCAGTTTATTACTTTATAACAATATAAAACTGATCCCCCACTTTATGCCCAGTAGAAGTTTTAATTGTTTCCAACTATTATATTCCGTCAGTCAGTTAAATGTCCACGCTTAGGGCGATCATTTCTCGAAAGAAACAGGACTGACTGGGCAGAAGATTATCCCGCAGGAGGTTGCCATTACTTTCTGAGGTAAACTGGTTGCCAGCCAAGGCTATAGAACGCAATTTGTCTTTTATTTAACCCATAACCGGAGGGAAGAGACGGATTCATGCCTTTCCCAAAGGTATTTGAGTGTAAGTGAATGCAGTGACTCTTCCTAAAACCCTTGTCACTAACCGACTTCTAAAATCCACTGCTATTATTACTATAACTACTGTTAATTGAACTTCACAGAATGTCCAGTGACAAGAAATCTCTTCCTTACTTTGGGGAAAATTGTGAAAGTGGCGTACCTCGGAAACGCCAACGTGTCTGCACGACGTGTAGCATCCAGCTACATCGTGATAAAAAGAACCAAAAACCTATGTTTTATGCCAGGTGGTCTCAGACAGTTAACGCGAAATCTCGTTGTCTCGTCGTTCGCATGCAAATTATAGTTGATCCTCGGCTGTATTAAGGAGGCCGTTTTTTTTTTTAAGAACGGGAGAGTGTTTTTGCTTCTTGCTTGGGTTGTTAGAAGAAGAAGAAGAAGAAGAAGAAGAAGAAAGAGATGACTCTCCCCTGTTTATTTCATCTATTTTCTTTCCTTTTTCACGACACTTACTCCAACAGTTCACCGCATAATTTGTTTGGTTGTTTGCTACTATTTTTTCTATTACTTATTTTTGCATTTTTTTTTCAAAAGGCTTGTTAAAATTTAGATCACACATATTGTACATAAATAAGGCTACTTCGTATTGTATTTACGAGTACAATTTTATGTATTTTTTAAGGAATAAGCTACCAGATATAACTTCAGCGAGTTTATTTGAACTTTTCCAGATTAATCCCAGTGCTCCAATTACAACTGAAACTACTGATGTCCATATGCCACATCTTTTAGATTTTCTCTTCAAGATCCTTGTATTTTGACATAATATATCAATGAAGAGACTCCCAAAAACCGAAATGTGGTACTACTACAATATATATATATATATATATATATATATATATATATATCAATTGTTTCTGGATATGTATCACGGAATCTGCATTTGGGGGTTAACACATTTTTTAAGAAATCCAGCGAGGCTGACAAACATAACCTCGCTGCTGATTTTGTGAATTGGTGAACTGATTATCACTCGTGGCTTGGCAGTATTAGACATTTTAAGCTCTCCTTCATTTTGTCCCAGAAATTTTAAATCTCTTCCAAATGTTATGCATAAATCACCTTTTGGTTTCCATTTTTTCAAAAACCTCGTCGTTGGTAACATGTTCGATCTATGGAATCCACAGCATCCTTCTGTAGTACCACATTTCGGTTTTGGGGAGTCTCTTCATCATCTTGGAGGAGATCGTCCAGCATTCGCTGCCATATACGAGAGCAGATATTATATAACAGTCCAGTACTCTTTTCTTTATTTCCAATGAAATTTGCCTGTCTCTCAATACTCTGATTAGCTTTTGAAATATGTTTTTGGACATTCCAATGAGTCTTCGGATCTCAGTGTCGCACTTTTCGTCCGACATCATCTTTGGGGAGATCATCTAGCATTCGCTGCCATATACGAGAACAGATATTACATCACAGTTCAGTACACTTTTCTTCATTTTCAACGAATTATACCTGTCTCTGATTAGCTTTTGAAATGCGTCTTTGAACATTCCAATGCGTCTTCGGATCTCAGTGTCGCACTTTTCGTTTTACGTCATCTTTGGGGAGATCGTCCAACATTCGATGCCATATACGAGCGCAGATATTACATAACAGTTCAGTCCTCTTTTCTTTATTTCCAACGAAATTTGCCTGTCTCTCAATACTCTGATTAGCTTTAGAAATGCGTCTTTGGACATACCAAAACGCCTTCGGGATTCAGTGTCGCACTTTTCGTCCTATGTTAGATCACTGCCCAGGTATTTAAATGTCTGTACCTGCTTGATTTTAGTATCCTCGAACTGTCATTGATATTTTGGACTCCACTGCGAATGACCAGGCATTCAGTTTTCTTATAGTTTATATTTAGTCTTTTCTTGATTTCCTTCACTACATTATGTAGGACGTTTTGTAGTTGCCTTTCCGTGTCTGCTATCAACACTGTGTCATCTGTATATTTTATATTGTTACGATTGTGGCCACCAATATCATATTTGTGAAACAGTAGACCACTAATTCTCGCTTACAGTCCGAATGGGCCAGTAATGAGACAAGATGAATGGCAATAGGACAGGAAGAAAAGCATTTTTAATCTTTTACCTCGAGCAAGGTAATAAAGCCACTAAGACACAACAGGTTACTGAGTGTTAGAGAACCTGAGGAGAAAGGTGGTTCCCTGCGTTGTGCGAGACAATTTTTCTCTACAAGATCTTTCTTATATAATTATAAGTCTACCATTCTTATATAATTATAAGTCTACCATTCGTCCATTATTAACATTTTACTGCCACATATGGTCCTGTTCTTCTGCTATATATCTAAAGATCCTTGATAAAATTAAAAAAATCAGCAATACTTTTTGTCCTCATCTGGCATCTCGGTTTTAGTCACGTAAAATTGCTTCTCTGCCTTTTCTGTAAATACTTTTATGGTCATTTTTCCGGTGAACTCTTCGCGATGGTACATAGACTTGAAGAAAAGGGGCGTTGCTGTGCAAAATGGTGAGAAACACGTGTGTATATTTTAACAACACAAAATAAGAAATTTATTTACAAATTACAGTTGTAACTGTCAGTAGCTTATTTCAAGACAAGTAATCACACATTAAAAGTCGTAGATTTGGTAAACAGAGAAAATGTTCATATTAAATTGTCAGGCACTAAGTACATTTCCAAAATTCCTTTTCAAACTAAAGTATTACGTTGAATTCCATAGAAACAAGGTTTCCAAAATGACCAAAACAAATCTATAGATTCCAGTCTGTTCATCACTTTCTTCACCCCCACGCACACATATATGTATATGAAATGTTTGAACATTATCGATACTCGTATTTAAGTAGATATTCTGTTTATAATCAAACAGTATTATATATTTATTTCTACCGGCCTGATTATTTACGATAATCATCATGTTACGGAAATTAACGAAGATTAACGAAACTTGGTTATAAACAAACGACAATTTGAAATGATTTGTTTGAACATCATTTTTGACCGATACTCGTATTTAAGTAGATATTCTGTTTATAATCAAACAGTATTATATATTTATTTCTACCTGCCTGATTATTTACGCTAAATTTTTGTTACGATGATGTGTGTCATTTGGTAGGATTGCGAATCTGCGACCTCTATCCACATAGTGGAAGCCAGCAACATATCTGGCGCGTCTTATACCTGTCAACCACGAATGACGATCAGTCTAAACAAAGTCAATTCAAGCCTAGAACACACTTTTCGATTCATCGTAATGACCATCTCTGTTCTAAAATGTATCGTAATGTCAACAAATCTAAGCATATTACGGAAATTAATGAAACTGGTTATAAACAACCGACAATTTGAAATAGTCGAGAGGTCTAAGACGCCCCAGATTAGTGTTGTTTATAAACAGTTTCATTAATCTTGGGTAATTTCCGTAACACACACACACACACACATACACACACACACACATATATATATATATATATATATATATATATATATATATATATATATATACACCAACCTGAATATTTCTCTCTCTCTCTCTCTCTCTATATATATATATATATATATATATAAATATATATATATTTCAGTCTGTTCAATTCTCTCCCTTCTATATATATATATATATATATATATATCAGTCTGTTCATATTTATGTACCTGTTTTGTCTCACCATATTTCCGACTCAATGTTTCAAACTAATTATTTTTATCGCAGCATATTAATATCGATCTATAGATCGTTCTCGGTTTCCCTCTCCCTATATATATACATATATAAATATATATATATATATATATATATATATATATATATATATATATATATAACATTTTCTTTTTCTTTTACCAAATTTTTCTGTACCATTGTGTATATATTTACCTAATGTTTATCATGAACACCCTGAATTATTTTACTCTCAAATTGATTAGGATGAATGAATTTTACATTTATAGATTTTTCTAAAATCACTAAGTTTAATTTTCTTTTATTTACACCAAGAACATTCAATGTACTCTTCAAAATAATATTCATTTAAAAGCTATTCCCAAGATATAAACAATGACTGACACACACACACACACACACACACACACACACACACACACACACACACACGTTCATCAGAACTCTACTGTTTCTATCATGTATAAATCTACCGCCCGTGCACTGAATACTACTGCCATATCTGCTCTGGTGCTGCTGCTAACCACCTAGGTGCCCTTGACAAAATCCAACGGAGAATCTGTAATGTGAGCGATCCCGACTTGCCAGTTCAGATACAGTCAACTTTCTCACAGACGCAATGTGGCTCCCCTGTGTCTCTTCTAAAAATACTTTCACGGCTTTTGCTCCGATGAACTTAGCTTACTGGTGCTCCCTATATATGAATTTACTCGAGCCACAAGATAAGCAACTAGGCCCCGCCCTTTTACTGTGAAACCAATAAAATGTAAACGCAAATTCTACTCCACCAGCTTCTTTTCTCGCATTCCCGCCTGTAGAATTCTCTTCCATTTACTTGCTTCCCCGACAGCTGCAATCTCTAAGAATTTAAACGTAAAGTCAATAGTCCTCTTCTATCTCACTAACCTGCATCCTCTCTCTCTCTCTCTCTCGTGTTCTTTTCTCCGTCCACTCCACTCTCATCAGTATTCTCATCCTTCTCTTACCCACTTCCTGAGACCCGCTGTAACCTGTCACTCTTTCACATAACTTTCCTCCTATGTAACCCCCTGCGCATCAGTGCCAGTAAAATGCCTTGATTGGGGCGATATGGTTATAAAAAAAAGTATCATTGTCCTGGCTAGCCATGATCAGCTTCATTCTGATGGTCCAAGTCACCGATAGCGATAGAAATCAGAAATTATGAATGTGATCTGACCGCATTTAAACGCGCACATCTTTTGGGATGCCTAAGGTAACAAGAGTTATGGACCACGGCTCGAGTGAAGGAATCTAAAATTCGAGTTCGATTTTTGTAGAAAAGATATGAATTCAAATTCAGCTGTGAATTGGTTCTAAAGCTTTTTATAGCAACCTGTCTAAGAGAAGGAAAACTCCGAATTCAAAACTTTCTGTCCTCCTGTATGGCAGTGAGTGCTGGAAAAACTTCTCAAGAACTGAAGAGAAGACTTGAGTGTGGTTCTACAGAAGGATGCTGAGCATACTACGATTTAGACATGTGAACAACGATGAAATATTGGAGAAAATCGAAACAAAAATGCTTAACATTAGAAAGAAACAGTTTAGGTTTCTAGGGCATATAATGAGGACAGTGGGCTTGGAAAATCTGATAATCACGGGATTTTTATATGGCAAGAGGGACAGAGAAAGACAACGCATAATATACTTTATGAACTTGAGTAAATGGATGGCGGAACAGGTTTCAGGAGATATAACAGAAAGACAAAGTTTAATAAGATCTAAAAGAGACAGGAAGTTGTGGAGAGCCTGGATTAACTACGTCAGTTGGACAGAACATAAAGAAGATATAGCTGCGTCGAAGTATATTCTACGCGGCTAAAGGGAAGGACCATTCGAATTGAATCGATCATCCCAACTACAATTGAAAAAATAGTAACAAATGTTTTAAATAACGTAGATGTAAAGACGCATTTGCATGGCCAAAGACGCATTTCAGAAGCTAACCAGTGTAATAAAAATTAGGAAAATTTAATTAGAAACAAAGAAAAGAGGGCTGGATTGCTATGTGATATCTGTCCTTCTGTATGCAAATGAATGCCGGATGATTTCATCAAAGATGAAGGAGATGCTTGAGGCAGCAGAAATGGGGTTTTACAGAAGGATGCTGAGGATACGATGGACGGAACACGTGTGCAACGATGAGGTGTTGGAAATGATGCAAACGAGAAGAAAACTGATAATAAATATCAGGAAGAGACAAATGAGGTTCCTGGGACACGTAATGAGGAAGGAAGGAAGACCTGGAGAACTTGATACTCACAGGTCGGATAAATAGAAGGAGAGACAGAGGAAAGCAGCGCGAGACGTACTTGTTATGTCAGTGCAAATGGTTGACAGATCGGGGCTTGGAAGAGATACCAAGAGAAAAATTACTGAGAGCGACAAGAGACAGCCAAGTAGAAGTCCATGATCGCCTACGCCCTGAAGGGACACGGCACAAGAAGAAGAAGAAGAAGAAGAAGAAGGAGTATCATTGCCTTTTTTATCTAAACTATCTGAAAGGGAAATAAGCATTGAAAGATTAAACCCTTAAGAAATAAGTAACCGGGGAGGCAAGTCAAATGATCCTTCGTGTCTCTCTAGATATTCAGAGTTAATTTAAAATGAGAATAAGGACGATGGTATTGGCTGGTAGAGTAGACACTATTTTATTTCTGTTCCATATCGCCGTAGTTACATAAATAATTCTGTAGCTTAAAGGTCGAAAAATCACTTTTATTTTGTTCAAAAATATTTATTTAACACTTCTTTCTTTGTCAATGCACTTAATTCCCCGACGAATATTAATCGCATGTAGGTAAGCTGCCTCACAAAAAAAAAAAAAAAATTTTAAACAAATATTTCTTTGTCAACATAATCTCATTTTGAATACTTACTTTTTCGGGCAGAGGGGAATATTAATGACACACTTAAGTATACCAATAAGCCTACAGACTAATGATAAAAAATGCTTTTATTTTTTACAGTAAATATTTATTTTCCAAGATAATACGCTTTCTTGTTAATTCTCTCAATTTTCTGTAGCAAATATATTACTTATATTGGTAAATCAGTATTGTCATGATGGAATAAATCTTGCCGTGTTTGTTAACCATAACGTTGATCTCCAACTGTATTTTTTTTTTTTATAAGCGTTTCACCCCGAGCAAGGCATGTCACTGCTACTACTGTGCAGGGGGCTACGTAGAGTGGAGAAAGGCTGGTTAAATATAGGAAATAACAGAGGGTGGGTGATAGGCGGGTGAGGATACCGAGAATGAGGGTTGGGTAGATGAGAGTGTTGTGAGAATAGATGGGAGTTAGTGTGATAGGAGGTGTCTATTGACCCTACATTTAAACACCTGGAGATTGTAACTGTCGGGAAAGCAGACTTGTGGAAGGGAGTTCCACAGGCGGGAAGCGCGAGAAAAGAAGCTGTTGGAGTAGAATTTACGGTTACATCTTATTTGTTTAACTGTAAAAGGGTGGGACCTAGTTGCTAATCTAGTATCTCGTGTAAATTCGTGCTTAGGCGGCACCAGTGATCTAAGCTCATCGGAGCAGAAGCCATGAAAGTACTTGTAGAAGAGGCACAGGGAAGCTACATCACGCCAGTGTGAGAGCGGCTGCAGCCGGTCTGCCAAATCAGTATCAACCACGTTACAGATCCTCCTTTGTATTTTGTCAAGAAGCCCAAGGAGAGCAGCAGGGGCACCCGACCAGACATGGCAGCAATATTCAATACACGGGCGGATGGTAGATTTGTATATGTGCAGAATAGTTTCAGGTGGGAAAAATTTCCGGGCCCTGCACAGAGAGCCGACTTTCATAGCAGCAGATTTGGCAATGGATTCAATATAGTCATTCCATTTGAGGTCCGCCGAGAGTGTAAGGCCAAGGAGGCGTAGTATTTTACTCTCTGGGAGGCTAGCCTGTCCCATGCTAATGGGAGGTAGATGCGATTGTCTATGGTGGTTAGTTGATAACAGCTTTGTTTTGGAGGCATTGAAATTTACCAACCATTTCCTACCCCAGGTCACTACGGATTGGAGGTACTTGGGTAAATGGATGAAAATTGGCACAAATTTCGAAAATTAGTGGAATATGTAGATAAATAATTGTCAATATCGTTAGTGCAGCACTTGGAAAAATGTCGAAGTATTCTGTACATATTGAAAAGCCGAGGAAATATTTGAATAGTGGAATGACTTGCTATGACTTGATCCTTTCTGTGACTAATTATGTTACAGGTACAAAATTCTGTTACGATTAACATATGAAAAAGAAAGAAAGTAAAAGATAATTTTAAGAAATAAAGAAAGAAAAACGAAAGCACTGATAGAAGCAAAGAAAGAAAGAAAAAAGAAAGAAAGAAAGGAAAAAGATAACTTTCAGATAGAGAAAAAGAAAAAATGATATGTGTAAGAAATAAATAAGGAAAAACGAAATTACTGATCGAAAGAAAGAAAGAAAAAAAGAAAGAAAAAAAAGAGAGTGATATTGTGCGCTCTTACGAGGAATGGACTCTTCTTGCCATATATAGTTATCTGCGTGACTTCCAGAAGCAGCAGCTAAGTAACAATTAACGACAGCTGGTACGCAGTCAAAGCCAACTACTAGTCAGGCAATAAGCAGCGTAACTCTATCGTTAGGACTTACTTATTTCTATTTACTTACTACTAACACTTACCTTTTAACTATGTTCTTGTTATACTAATACATTATTTTGAACCTACCTCTTGTGTTCTGTGTTTTACTTCCGGCCAAATCGGTCGCTACAATTTTGTGGCGAAGATTCGCCACAACAACTCCACAACAAACTGGCGACAAAGAAAAAAAGAAGAGGATAAAAGCATTAACAGAAAGCAAGGAAAAAAAACCGAGAGACAGGAAGACGATAATTTTCAAATAGAGAAAAGAAAAAGAGAAAAATAACTGTAAGAAAGAAAGGAAGAATAAGCTTATTGCCAGTAAGAAAAAAATAGAGAAAGAAGAGTGGAAAAAAGAAAAAATATACTTGCCAGAAAAAAAGAACGAATGAAGGAAAGAAAAGAAAAAGAAAGAAAGATAATTATCAGAAAGAAAAAAAATAATTGTCAAAAAGAAAGAAAGGGAGAGAAAGAAGGGAAGAAAAATATAATTGTTAGAAAGAAAGAATGAATGAAAGAAACATAATTGTCAGAAAGAAAAAATAATTGTCAAAAAGAAAGAAAGAGAGAGAAAGAAAGAAAGAAAAATATAATTGACAGAAAGAAAGAACGAATGAAAGGAAGAAAAGACAAAGAAAGACAAATTGTCAGAAAGAAAAAATAATTGTCTAAGAGAAAGAAAGCGAGAGAAAGAAGGAAAGAAAAATGTAATTGTTAGAAAGAAAGAATGAATGAAAGAAAGATAATTGTCAGAAAAAATTGTCAAAAAGAAAGAAAGAAAAAGAAGGAAAGAAAAATATAATTGTTAGAAAGAAAGAATGAATGAAAGAAAGATAATTGTCAGAAAGAAAAAATAATTGTCAAAAAGAAAGAAAGAGAGAGAAAGAAGGAAAAAATATAATTGTCAGAAAGAAAAAACGAATAAAAGGAAGAAAAGACAAAGAAAGAAAAATAATTGTCAGAAAGAAAAAAATTATCAAAAAGAAAGAAAAAGAGAGAAAGAAAGAAAGAAAAATATAATTGTTAGAAAGAAAGAATGAATGAAAGAAACATAATTGTCAGAAAGAAAAAATAATTGTCAAAAAGAAAGAAAGAGAGAGAAAGAAAGAAAGAAAAATATAATTGACAGAAAGAAAGAACGAATGAAAGGAAGAAAAGACAAAGAAAGACAAATAATTGTCAGAAAGAAAAAATAATTGTCTAAGAGAAAGAAAGCGAGAGAAAGAAGGAAAGAAAAATGTAATTGTTAGAAAGAAAGAATGAATGAAAGAAAGATAATTGTCAGAAAAAATTGTCAAAAAGAAAGAAAGAAAAAGAAGGAAAGAAAAATATAATTGTTAGAAAGAAAGAATGAATGAAAGAAAGATAATTGTCAGAAAGAAAAAATAATTGTCAAAAAGAAAGAAAGAGAGAGAAAGAAGGAAAAAATATAATTGTCAGAAAGAAAAAACGAATAAAAGGAAGAAAAGACAAAGAAAGAAAAATAATTGTCAGAAAGAAAAAAATTATCAAAAAGAAAGAAAAAGAGAGAAAGAAAGAAAGAAAAATATAATTGTTAGAAAGAAAGACTGAATGAAAGAAAGATAATCGTCGGAAAGAAAAAATAATTGTCAAAAAGAAAGAGAGAGAAAGAAGGACAAAAATATAATTGTCAGAAAGCAAAAACGAATGAAAGGAAGAAAAGACAAAGAAAGAAAAATAATTGTCATTAAGAATAAAATTATCAAAAAGAAAGAAAAAGAGACAAAGAAAGAAAGAAAGAAAGAAAAATATAATTGTTAGAAAGAAAGAATGAATGAAAGAAAGATAATTGTCGGAAAGAAAAAAATTGTCAAAAGGAAAGAAAGAGAGAGAAAGAAGGACAAAAATATAATTGTCAGAAAGAAAAAACGAATGAAAGGAAGAAAAGACAAAGCAAGAAAAATAATTGTCAGAAAGAAAAAAATATCAAAAAGAAAGAAAAAGAGAGAAAGAAAGAAAGAAAAATATAATTGTCAGAAAGAAAAACTGAATGAAAGAAAGATAATTGACAGAAAAAAAAATTGTCAAAAAGAAAGAGAGAGAAAGAAGGAAAGAAAAATATAATTGTCAAAAAGAAAGAATGAATGAAAGAAAGAAAGATAATTGTTAGAAGGAAAAATAATTGTCAAAAAGAAAGAAAGAGAAAAAAGAAAAATATGTCAGAAAGGAAGAATTAATAAACGAAAGAGAAAAAAGAAAGGAAAAAGATAATATTCAGAAAGAAAGAGAGAAAGAGGGGAAGAATGAATGCAAGAAAGAAATAAAGAAAAAAGACTAAAGAAAGAGGGAAAGAAAGAAGTAGAAAACTAGTTTGGCCTGTAACATGTTCATATCTTATCTTCATCCCGAAAATACCTGCGAAGCACGTCTAGAAACATTTCTGGCTAATGACCATATCATTGAATTAGTCTACCATGTGACATATGTAAGTAATTCATAGCTTTAAGAACAAGCATTGAGTAAGTATATTGCGTTTCAATGTCAAGCCCAGTGGCATTTATACACAAGAAGGTTTTACGAGGAAGTACAGCACTAAAGTCGTGTTCATTGTGGTGCAGTGCTTATCGGCTCAGAACGGGGAATCGGAGAGACGAATTCGAATTTCAGTGGAATTCAGTTTGAGTTTTGTTTAATGGCATATCAACCTCGTGAGTTATTTAATACCAAAAAGTGGGGTTTTTAAGGAATATTTTTTCAATATTTGGTTATAGTGAGGTTTATTTAGTTATAGTTTAATTAATTTATTTTTGTTTTTTTCTTTTTTATTTAAAAAAAAACTGAAAATATTGTGTTGTATTCAAAAATGTTCTGCTAAAAACAATTTTTCCTTCAAAAATGTATATTTTTCTATAAAAGTTTATTTTTATCTATATATTTCTATAAAAGTATATTTTTATACTTTCATAGTGTTTTGACCCCAGTTCGGGGGTTAACTATTTGCCCACAGCTGGGACCATAACAGGTACTCCCACTCCGCGTTAGAGTGGACCTGAGAACAACAGCAATGAAGAGGTGGTTCCATGCTCCTTACAACATCCCAATCAGAGGCTTTGCTGCAGGATGCTTTTTTCCGTCATGCCCAGGCCGTCATTGCATTAAATTATTCTTAGGAAAGGTATTAATCCACCGCTTCTCCCTCCAAACATGGACAGATTGAATTATGTAGCCTTGGTTTGCAACCACTTTAAGGCAGAAAATATTGGCAACCTACCGCGGGAAAATATTCTGCTTAGTCAAGCGTGCTTCACGTATGAAAATTGTGTCCTTGACAAAATCCAACGGAGAATCTAATGTGATCGATCCCGACTCGGCAGCTAGGATACAGTCGCTTTCTCACCAGCGCAATGTGGCTTCCCTGTGTCTCTTCTACAAATACTTTCACGGCTACTGCTCCCACGAACTTAGCTCACTGGTACCCTCTTAAATACAAATTACCTCGAGCCACAAGATTAGCAACTAGGTCCCATGCTTTTACTGTGAAACCAATAAATTGTAAACGCAAATTCTACTCTACCAGCTTCTTTTCTAGCACTTCCCGCCTGTGGAATTCCCTTCCGTTTACTTGCTTTCCCGGCAGTTACAATCTCCAAGAATTCAAATTTAAGGTCAATAGTCATCTTCTATCTCACTAACTTGCATCCTTTCTCTCATGCTCTTTTCTCCAGTATTCTCTTCCTTCTCATACCCGCTTCTTGACGCACCCTGTAACCTGTCACTCTTTCTCATAACATTCCTATGTAACCCTCTGCACAACAGTGGCAGTGAAATGCCTTGCTTGAGGCCATAAAAATAAGAACTGACTGATACTACGAAAGGTTCAAAACTGCAATTTGAGTAAGATGGCGTCGATTTAACCGAATTTTCCAAATATTCAAAAACAACAATTATTGGTAAAGCGTACTGGAGGATGCTGGGAATACTCTGGACTGAACATCTGACTAACGTGTAAGATTTAAGGAAATTAAATAAAAAAAGACAACTTTTTCAATAATTTCACCCCAAGCAAGACGGTACCGTCACTGATGTGCTTATGCGCTACATAAGAGAGTTAAAATTTTAGACAGGGGGAGAGTGAAGACAAAAACGAACCAGTTACAGGGGGTGAAAGAGAAAGGGCAAGAGACAATCGTGAACGCAGGAGTGAAGACCGTTACAAAGGTAGAGAAAAAAAGGAAAACAACAAGATACACTGGGTGAAGTTGAAAGTTGGAGTTAAGTGGATAAGAGATGGGAATTGACTTTGCATTTAAATTCTTGGAAATTGTAGCTGTCACGAAAGCAAGTATATAGAAGGAAGTTCCACAAGCGGGAAGCGCGAGAAAAGAATCTGGTGGAGTAGAATTGTCGCCTGCATTTGGTTGATCTAACTGAAAAAGGGTGGGACCTTGTTGCCAGTCTGGTTACCCGAGAAAATTCCTGTGGCTGAGGCACCAGTGACTTAAGTTCGTCAGAGCAGAAGCCATGAAAATATTTATAGAACAGACAGAGGAAAGCCACACCTCACCGATGAGACAGTGGCTGGAGTCGTGCTGCCAAGTCGTGTCCAATCACATTACAGATTCTGATTTGGAGCTTGTCGAGAACACTGAGACAAACAGCAGGGGCGCCTTACCAGATACGACAACAGTATTCCATGCACGGTCGAATTGTAATTAGAATAAGAAAGAAAGGGAATTTCTAGAACATCTAACGAGGAAAGAGGTATTGGAAAATCAAACACTCACAGACACATTGAAAACAAGAAGAAGATGGAATAACAAGGGATAACCTACCTCACGACTTAGTGTAAATAGATGGCAGAACAAATACTGTAAATGATGGTAAAAAGACAAACAAGCTACAAATGATAGGAAGTTGTGGAGAGTCGTAACTGTCTATTTTCTAGAGGGAAAAACTGATAGGAGAAGAAAACGTAATATAGGAAGTCAGTGCGGCTGTGAATAACGTTTTTATTTTATTGTTGAAAGTTCTGAATGAGTTCTTTTGCAATCAATTCACCTCCAGAACAGCAATATCGTCATTAGGAATTACAGGATAAGAGAGAGAGAGAGAGAGAGAGAGAGAGAGAGAGAGAGAGAGAGAACTTTAGAGGGCACGAAAATCCGGTAATAGGATTGTTAGAGGATGCTTATTTACTCTCCCTGTAAAGGGTACTAACGCAAAATATATTGCGTTATTTCCTTTGTCTCCGAGAGTCAATACGGCACATCTGAAGAACCGAACATGGTGACAAGCTGACATGCACATGTCAATTTGAAGTTTAAACCCAAACTAAACTTTGCTGTTCCCAGGCAGTGAACGAATAAAACGTTATTTTCTATTAAAGTGCACCTGCCTTTTATTTTCATTCGTTTTTGTTCAACCCAACAACAAGAATATATTTCAGTGATCAAGAGGGATGTGCGTTGTGGTGCAGTTGATATCGGCTTGGAACGAGAAACCGGGGAGCCGAGTTCGTATTCCAGTTGAATCCATTGTATTCACTTACGCGCAAATACCCTTGGGAAAGGTATTAATCCGTCTCTTCCTTCCAGTTATGGGTTAAATAACAGGACAGATTGGGTTCTATAGTCTTGGTCGGCAACCAGTCTACCGCAGAAAGCAATGGCAACCTACTGCGGGATAATCTTCTGCCCAGTCAGTCATGTCTCTTCATCGAGATATGATCGCCCAAGCGTGTATCACGTATGGCACTTAACTGACTGATTGTATGTAATAGAAATATAATTAAAACTTCTACTGAGTATAAAGTGGGGGATCAGTCTTATATTGTTATGAAGTAATAAACTGATCCCCCAGTAATTACTACATAATAATATAATACAGCTCTTCCCCTTCTAGCTATGAGTCAAATAACAGGACAGATTAGGTTCTATAGCCTTTGTCGGCAACCAGTCTACCGCAGAAAGCAATGGCAACCTACTGCGGATAATCTTTTGATAAGTCAGTCATGTCTCTTTCAAGCGTGTATCACGTATGGCACTTAACTGACTGAATTAAGAGGGAACTTTGAAAATGTAGAGTTGAAGCAAAATGTAAAAGTGACCTGAAACGCACTCCTAAATAAGGAACAATGGAACACTTCTACTTCTGTTCAATAGACCGGGGAGGAGTGTGAATCGGACGATAGTCAAATCTATCTGCTCTTATTCAGAGTGAAGAAAATTATTAATGAATACTATTTCACATTTCAGGTGAGAGTCGGTCAGAAAAGAGTTAAAGAAACCGGAAATGCAATCCTAAACAGGAAACAAGGTAAAAAACTATCCTGAAACTCAATAGTAAATCATTTATAATAGCTTAGTGGTTATCAGTTTTCCTGTTTCCCAAGAAAAAATTGCAACGCTTCAGAAAATGCATTCCAAGATCTAACTTCTTCCACGTTCATTGTTGCAACAAAATGTGGATCCCTGAGAAGTGTTCTTATTTGTGGTCCTTCAAATATTTCTGCATTTTTCTTTCTATTACAGAGAACTGGAAAGTTGAACATATATAGCTGATTCTCTGTGATCAAAAACGTTGACAACTGATTGATTACACCAAGTTTTACATTCAGTAGAGGACAGAAAATATTTTCCCTATCAACCAGAGGCTCATTAATGATGTTTATACCACTAGGCATCAAACTGTTTCTTGGTTATTATTCGTTCTTTTCTCAGAGATCCACTGTAGCCTTGATATCCCAACTAGCATTATAGCCCGGCGTTGCTCGGGCGTAATGAAAGCTATAAAACTAATCCATGATCCTGGAGCTCAGACTCTTTGGACGTTGGCACGGAAGACTAAAAAAGCAATAGTTGTTTCCAGTTAAAGCGAAACCGTAGACTGAAAGAAAAATGAATGGATGAAAGTCAAATTTTGATTTCCTGGTATCGATATCAAACAAGTTTTTTTCGTTATAAACTGAATTTTGAAGGCTAAATAAGTCCTCTGAGTAAATGGTATGATGGCTGAGACTAAGAACTACAATTATACCTACTTAGAGCCAAACCCGAAGTAAAAACTAAAATAAAACGGCTGAAAAATACAGACATGCAGGCAGATAAACAGACACACACACAAACATCTTGTCTTATATATATATATATATATATATATATGTGTGTGTGTGTGTGTGTATATATATGTATATGCATATATATATATATATATATATATATATTATCGATTTTCTGCACTATTGTAAGAACTGCAACCTTGAAACTTCTGAATATCGTTTCTTATGTCTTTGTGCATGAATGTATAAAATTTGATTAAAATCGGACCACTCCTTCTATAATCCGATTTTTACGATTATCGATTTTCGATAGTTATCGGGGGTACCTCGACACAAAACCTAGCTAAGAACACTCGCAGACGCTTATAGTACAACTGTGTAAATTTTCAAGAAAATTGGTTCAGCCGTTTCGGAGTCTATAGGTAACGGACATACACACACAGACACACACACACAGACAAAGTTCCATTTATAAATAAGTTTAGATAGCAGAAGAAACAGGGTTACTTTGTGCAACCACCCTGATGACCAAGAAAAAAATTCACCATTTTCAAATCAGCACAAATTACTCATTCATGATCATGGTATTTCAACCTCTCCAGAAGAATCTTGATTTTAATATACTATACTTTCCTTTTTACAGAATTTCATTGGAATTAAGCCATATTGATTTCCATCATGAATTAAAACACATTTCAAGCTTCTTTTAGAAAAGTTCCCCTCATTCAATTTTATGCAGGTAGTTATGTTATATTCTATGGTGAATATACTCTCCCACTTAATTTAAGTAGGAGTAGTAAGAGGAACTGGGATCAGTCGATGTTGGACGATAGTAGTCGACAGTTAGTCGAATACGAAAGCAGTCAGCGACCTGGCAAGATTACACTGCGTAATGCATATTATATCAAGTTCCTAACGTTTTGTACGTCGAACCTATTAGGACGGATTTTAATACCAATACTAGCCTCCACGGCGAAAATAACTCCACAAGTTAGAAACTCCTTTAACATTACGATAAACAAGCTGACCATCTGAATGATGTTATTTTCAAAGTTCTGAAAATATTTTACGATAAGAAGAAACAATTGTACCCGGTTTCAGTAGTATTTTCTCTTGTAACCGACACGTCAACAATTCAGCAGACTTCTTTAGCAAATACAAATTTCTGGCCAGTTGATTCAATTCAGGCTGACTAAACAGAGAAGGTTTATCACAATCTGCTTTAGATGGCTTAAAATATCAATCTGACCATGTTCGTTTGTAGAAGTAACCAAATTGAAGTATTTAACATCAATCTCTGGCAGCTCAGTAAATACAGACATAGGTATTTCATCACAGCTGGTCGAATGGTACAGGGAATATTTGGCTATGTTGAGTGTTGTTTAATTTCCTTATTGAATCTTTTTTATTGACAATGCAGAAGTAGAATTTATTCAAATGATTTGTTTTGTTTTTTTTCAAACCATTGGCACTGCAAACATGAGCTTTGAATGTTTCCTTTAAGACCATGATAGCAAATTTTCTACACAGTTTTTTGCACACTTTGTAAGGAGCCCAGTTTTTGTCCTGATCTCCAAGGGGTATTTAAAAGTAGACAAGATACGACTTCTTAACAAAATAATGTTACGTTTTTGATCCGTCAAAGTGAAGCTTCCACAGATATAGAGGAAAATATCTTGTTTATTATAGCACTTCCTTTTTTTTTTTTATAGATGTTGTAGCAATAGCTAGTCACCAGAGGTTGTACACTGCAATGTTTAAACAAACGACAGCAAATTAGTACTAGGATTAGGACAGTAATTCTATAGGGAATTTATGCACAGTTCTGATTGGCTGTTAATTTGGAAGTAATCTCAAATTATTTCCTGGTTAGAATCAGCAAGTAATGCCTAAACAACTTCCTGGTAGGGATCAAGTAATAATGCCTAATTCACTTCCTGGTTAACACCAGGAAGAAATGTCTTTACAAAAAAACCTGTTAATGAGCGCTTTTGGTTTTTTTATAGTCTACAAAATGAATGCATAAATTAATTTATGTAACATTTATCTCAAAATTCTGTATCTATACTCTCTATACAGTATCTTACTTGATTAGCTGTTTTTTCTCTGTGAAATAATTGTTTGTTCGTATTCTTTCATTGAAGCATGTCATTATAATTATATCCAGCCAATCAGAAATAAATAAATAAGATATCATACAACATACAATGTAATTTATTTAAAGAAATGTATTCAAACTATTAAAAAACTTGTCACCCTCCATTTCACAATGTAAATCCAAAAAGTCTTCAAACTGTGCTGAAAATCATTATTTTCAGCAAAATGTATAAAAAATGTGACATAGTGATATCACAAAAATGTTATATGATAGAAAAAATCTGAGATCAGATTTGGGTTCAACATCCTCAAATCAGTCTAAATCAGCTCTAATTCTTCATGCCAGAAAAAATGAATTCTTGACCAGTGTAATTAAATGACTAATTAATTCATTGACCTGAATAATTTGTGCCGTTATGTCAAGAGTGGAGATTTGGAATTCAACACCATCGGCGCGTCGGCGCCATTAACTTTCCTTTTATTTTAATTATCTCTTTTTAATGGTTGTGTTCGACTAATTCGAAAAAAGATACATTTATTACTGTAATAGAAATTGGTCAATATCATTCAAAACAGTGTTCAAAAGGATTGAAAAAGACGCATTAAATGAAATGGATTGCGTCAACAATGTTCTTAAACTGTGGTGAAGACTCATTGAAAAAAAGCAATCCACAAAAATGAACAAAAATAAAAAAGAATTTGTCTACATGTCTGAGATGAGGTAGTATTTACAGTATTTACATTATTCGGATGATTGTCCTCATCTTGGTTGCCATTTGTACGACGTTTAATAATAGATCATTCTATTTGTCTATATTTCTGAGATGAGGTAGTATTTACAGTATTTACATTATTCGGACTATTGTCCTCATCATTGTTGCCATTTCTACTACGTTTAATAATAGATCATTCTATTTGTCTATATTTCTGAGATGAGGTAGTATGTACAGTATGTACATTATTCCGACTACTCTTCTAATCTTTGTTGGCATTTATACGACGTTTCGGCCATTGTACGCTTCGGCCTTCTTCAGGTGCTAGGAATATCGAACTGAACCATTTATTACAATCATTGGGGTATATCATTCACATTCCGTGCGTAGTAGTAATGCCACGATTGGAAATCATGAGTTATCTCCCTCTAACCCTGCAAGTTACACGTTCACCACTGATGTAGCCTGGTATTGAACTCACAAATCTAAGGACACATGGTCCAGTGGATATAGACGTTGGTTAGTTGCTGACTTGACTCTTAGGGTAGTGAGTTCAATACAGCAGTCGTGAACAAATAACTTGCAGGGTTAGAGGGAGATAACTCATGACATCTAATCGTGGCATTACTACTACGAAAGAAATAAGAATGATATTCTCCAATGATTGCAGTAAAGGGTTCGATTCGAAATTCCTAGCACCTGAAGAAGGCCGATTTTGCTGAGTCTTTCTGGAGAAAGCAGCAGCAGAATTGTAAATAATACCATAATTTCAAAAAATCAACTATAGAAGAATAGAAACATATGCACTACCGGCTATAATTATTAGGCGACCGAATTTTTTTTTTAAATGATGTGTATCATACTATTTTAGTACTTATTTCCAAGTGGATAATTCTAAATGGAAAAAGAATGTTTTTTAGTTATTATTACTTTGCAAAATTTTACAAGGCAAATGGCGACAATTTACCCATCGCACCATATATATATATATATATATATATATATATATATATATATATATATATATACTACCGACCATAGTTATTAGGTCACCCTAGTGTTTTTAAAAGAAATTAGTACTTGTGGCCAAGTGGATAATTCGAAATGGAAATAGAATGTTTTTTTTTTAGCTATTATAACTTTGCAAATTTTACAAGGCTGCCAGGAAGCTTTTTTTTCGGTCAGCCAGTAAGAGACTAGCATGGGGAAGAGAGCACAAAAACTGGACACCAGAACAGTTCATTTGATGCACAAGTTATTAAAATATATTATTATACTGTTATTATGCAGTATTAACATAAGACCAATTCTATTTTCATTTAGAATTATCAACTTGACAATAAATACTATAAATAGTATGAAATAAATCATTTTTTAAAAAACTGGGGTGACCTAATAATTATGGCCGGCAGTGTATTTATTTAACTAATTCAACTCAAGCAAGATGACAAGGCCACAAGGGGTTACTGAGAGTAAAAGAGAATGAGAAACATAAATGCGGAGAAATGACAATGAAGGAAAATATTCAAAGAAACAGAAGATGGCAATTGATGTTCGAAGATTATAGCTGACCAGAAGAAATTTTCCACAAATGCGAGAGAAGAAACAATTAATATTAAATTTTCGGTTACATTTAACCATTTGATTTTGTAAAAGAAAAATGCAGTATTAAGCGACAAATGAATTCAGATTAGCTTGAACCTGCAGAGTCGAAGATTTATTTATTTATTATTATTTTAATTTGGCACCATGAACGTGACATTTCTTTTGATAATTTCACCCTCAGCGAGGCAAGAAAGCCACTAAGGCACAAAAAAGTTACTGGGAGTGAGACAAAATGAGAAAATGTAAGTGAATAGAAGATGCAATAAAATAACAGAATTGAAAACAACACAAGATGGACTTAACCATGGACATTTAGAATTTATATTTCTTCTTGGAAGTTAACATTTGTATTCACTCCATGACCCAGTCTGATCTTGAAGGAACCCACGATTAAGCTTAGACTACTCATTAAACATGGCCAGTTAATTTTCTGTGTCTGTCTTTTTGGATTTCACGTTTTTCAATCATTCTTTACTCGTTTCGCCCCAAGCAAGGCATTTTACTGCCACTAATTTGCAGGGGATTACATAGTAGGAAAGTTATGGGAAAGACTGAAAGGCTATAGGGGGTGTCAGGAAGTGGGTAAGAGAAGGATTACCATGGCCATAAAGTGAGGGATCAGTTTATATATTGATTGTAATGATCCCCCACTTTATATCCACATTATAATAGCATACAATTTTTTTTTAATAATCATACCGCCCCAAGCAAGGCATTTAACTGCCACTGTTTTGCAGGGGGTTACATAGGAGGAAAGTTATGAAAAAGAGTGACAGGTTATAGTGGGTGTCAGAAAGTGGGTAAGAGAAGGATGAGTATACTGATGAGAGTGGAGTGGACGAGGAAAGGAGCGTGAGGGAGAGGATGCAAGTTAATGAATTAGGAGATCGCTATTGACTTTACATTTAAACTCCTGGAGATTGTAGCCGTCGGGGAAGCAAGTAAACGGAAGGGAATTCCACAGGCGGGAAGGACGAGAAAATAATATGCTTGGGTAGAATTTACATTTAGATTTACTTGGTTTCACAGTAAAAAGAGTGGGACCTAGTTGCTAATCTTGTGGCTCGAGTAAATTCATGTATAGGGGGCACTAGTGAGCTAAGTTCATCGGAGCAGAAGCCGTGGAAATATTTGTAGAAGAGACACAGGGAAGCCACACTGCGCCGGTTAGAAAGTGACTGTATTCTAGCTGCTAAGTTGGGATGGATCAGATTACAGATTCTCCGTTGGATATTGTCAAGGACCTCTAAGGAATAAGATAAAGCTACTAAGACACGAGGCATTACTGAGAATGAAACGTTAGTGAGAGAAAATGACCATGTAAGGAAATAATTCGAAAAAACAGACGATTGTAGTGGACACCAAAGAAAATTTTCCATAAGCAAGAAATGCGAGAGAAGAAGCTGTTAACATAGAAATTACAGTTAAATTTAACCATTTGATTTTGTAAAAGGGAAAATAATTTTGTAATCGACAAATGAATTCAGACTAGCTCGAACTCGCAGAGTCAGTGGTTTATTTCTTATATTTATTTTTTAAATGATACTACCCTCTTCTGTTATTTTGTTGTTGTTTTTTTTATTACTAACTTAAGTACTTTGCTAGTTACTTTTGCAGTGCACTTAATAAGATTGTGTAAATTATTTTGACTTTCAACTTTCGTTTCGATATAAATAGTTTCAGGTTTTATTTCTTATTATTTTGGCGATACCGTCCTATGAAAGAATTTAAAGGTAGCCGCTCTTTGACTATAGGTCATTTCCCACCCCCTCAACCTGGCTATTGGACAAATGCTTCGTAGTCTCTCTTTCCTTTTCTCTCTCTCTCTCTCTCTCTCTCTCTCTCTCTCTCTCTCTTTCACCCCGTTCTGGCCTACTTAACAGGCAGTTAACTCGTCGTGGTGCAGGATGTGCGTCGTGGAGCAGTGAATATTGGTTCGGAACGAGATCGGGAAGCCGAGTTCGAATTCCAGTCGAATTCATTGCATTCACATACGCGCAAGTACCCTTAGGAAATGTATTAATCCGTCTCTTCCCGCCAGTTATGGGTTAAATAATAGATTGGGTTCTGTAGACTTGGTCGGCAACCAGTCTAACGGAGAAAGCAATGGTAACCTACAGCGGTAACCTACTCTTCTATCACACTAACTCGCATCCATTCTCCCAAGCTTTTTTTTTTCATTTACTCCACCCCCATCCTCGGTATACTCATCCGTCTATTACCCTCCTCCTGACATTTCCTATAACTAACCCCTCTTTTTCATCACTCTCTGGGCAACAGTGGCAGTAAAACTGCCTTGCTTGGGGTGACAATCCCCAGGAATTTAAATGTAAGGTCAATAAACATCTTTTATTTCACTAACTCACAGCCATTCTCTTAAGCTCTTTTTTCGTCTACTCCACCCCCATCCTCATTATCCTCATCCGTCTATTAACCTCCTCCTGACATTTCCTATAACAAACCCCTCTTTCTCGTTACTTTCCCCTACTTTCTCGTTACTTTCACTAACCCCTCTTTCTCGTTACTTTCCCCTATGAAACCCCATGCACAACGGTGGCAGTATAATGCCTTGCTTGGTGTGAGATGATTAAAAAAAAATTGTAAAAGGAAAATACTTTTGTAATCGACAAGTGAATTCAGATTAGCTTGAACTCGCAGTCAATGGATTATTTATTATTTTTTTTAATCATATCACCCAAAACAAGGCAATAATGCCACTAAGACGGAGAAATTTGAAGAATTCAAAGTGAATGAGGAGACTTTAATAAGAATTGAGGAAAAGACAACAACGGAACGGGATTCAGGAAGACAAAAGACGTTGATTTTATTTGCGTTTTTGGAGTTGGCAAGAAAGCAAGAAATCTGAAGGTAGTTCCACAGGCGAGAAGTGCAAATGAAGAAATTGACAGATGAGAACTTACGGTTGCATCTATCTAGTTCAACAGTAAAACGGTGAGACCTACTTGCCAATATAGTTGCACGTTTAATTAATTTAGTCGAGATGCCAGAGAGCAAATTCATCAGAACAGCTACCATGAAATTATTTATGGAAGAGAGAGAGAGAGAGAGAGAGAGAGAGAGAGAGGGAGGGAGAGAGAGAAAGAGAGAGAGAGAATCCACGTCATGTCGGTGAGAAAGCGAGATATGATCAGAAATGATTACATTTGCTGAGATCATGTGGATATCGGCTCGGAACGAGAAGCCGGGGAGCCGAGTTCGAATTCCAGCTGAATCCATTGTATTCACTTACGCGCAAATACCCTTGGGAAAGGTATTAATCCGTCTCTTCCTTCCAGTTATGGGTTAAATAGCAGGACAGATTGGGTTCTATAGCCTTGGCTGGCAACGAGTCTAGCGCAGAAAGCAATGGCAACCTACTGCGGGATAATCTTCTGCCTAGTCAGTCATGTCTCTTTCGAGACATGATCGCCCAAGCGTGTATCACGTATGGCACTGACAACTGTTGAGTCTCTGTGGAACTGTCAAATGTAACATCTACCATTTGCGCGATCAGTTTCTTTACCCGAACTTACTGCCTGTAGAATTCCTTTTTGTAGTCTTGCTTCCCTGATAGCTACAATTTCCAAGAGTTTAAGTGCAACGTCATTTGACATCTTTCACCCCTGATTCCCATCTATTTCTTATGCTTTCTTCTCCAGCCATTGTATATTAATATATATATATATATCGCAACCCTTCCCGCTCTACTATCACGTAACGCCCTGCCCACCAATATCTCCATCTTTTTCTTGTACCTTGATCTGGCTTTTTTTCGCTTTTTTATGTAACTCTCTGCACACCAGACCAGTGGCAGTACTGCCTTGTTTGTGGTTAAATGATTATATATATATATATATATTAGCAGTATAGCCCGGCGAATGTAATGAAAGCTTTAAAACTAAATAATGGTACTTTAGCTCAGACTCTTAGGACGTTGGCACGAAACAACTAAAAAGCAATAGTTGCTTCCAGTTAAAGCGAAACCGTATATTAAAAGAAAAATTAATGGATTTAAGGTCAAATTTTGATTTTCTGGTATCGATATCAAACAACTTTTTTCGTTATAAACTGAATTTTGAAGGCTAAATAAGTCCTCTGAGTAAATGGTATGATGGCTGAGACTAAGAACTACAATTATACCTACTTAGAACCAAACTCGAAGCAAAAACTAAAATAAAATGGCTGAAAAAATACAGACATACAGGCAGATAAACAGACAAACACAAACATCTTGTCTTTTGTATATATATATATATATATATATATATATATATATATATATATACACATATATTATCGATTTTCTGCACTATTGTAAGAACTGCAACCTTGAAACTTCTGAATATCGTTTCTTATGTCTTTGTCTATGAATGTATCAAATTTGATTAAAATCGGACCACTCCTTCTTTAACCCGATTTTTTCGATTATCGATTTTCGATATTTTTTGGGGTACCTCGACACTAAACTTAGCTAAGAACACTCGCAGACGCTTATAGTACAAATGTGTAAATTTTCAAGAAAATCGGTTCAGCCGTTTCGGAGTTTATAGGTAACGGACATACACACACACAGACACACACACACAGACAAAGTTCCATTTATAAATAAGTTTATATATATATGTATATATATATATTTTAATCATATCACCCCAAGCAAGGCGAAAACGCCACTGATGCGCAGGGGGCTACGTAAGAGTGAAAAGATTGGAAAAGAGAAAAACCGGAAACCACATCCTAAACAGGAAACAAGGAAAAACAGGAAAACAGGAAACAGGAAACTTCACCTGTTCAATAGACGTGGGTGGAGTGTGAACCGGGCGATAGTTTAGTCTATCTACTCCCATATGAATGAGGGTTATTCAATAAATAATGTGAATTTTTCGGTATAAGGACTTCTAATACAGATAGAAGCTTACTTTATTTTTATTTTTTTCCTTTACTTCTTTTTCAAATGTATTTAGTTTTTTTTGTTTTGTTTTGCAGATTGAAAAAAAAACTGAGAGTTTTGGAGATTAACAAAGATGGTCGACCAAGAAGCATGCTCCAGAACTGAACAAAAGTCAGTTATCAAGTTTTTGGTTGCTGAAGGGTGCAAACCAGTTGAAATTCATAGGAGAATGTCAACTGTTTATGGTGCCACATGTTTCAGCAAAAAAAAGTGCCTACAAGTGGACTAAATTGTTTAAAGGATTTTGAAAATGACGATGAAGTCAAAAGTGCTATGAGCGATTAGTCCAAAGATTTTTACACTGAGAAAATTGTGCACATCTGGGAAAGGTGTGTGACACAGCTGGGAGGAGACTATGTTAAAAATAAAAATAAAAAGAAAAAGATAAGCTTCTATCTATATTAGAAAAATTCACCTTAGAAAAATTCAGCTTATTTATTGAATGACCCTCGTATATATATATATATATATATATATATATATATATATATAAATAAAGATTTTTACAGAGGTTAATTCCTCGAGAACTACAATGTCTTCACTGTTATCTGTTAAACATATCCTCCGTATCGCCTCCAGGTACGTCCATAAAACAACTACATTCATTATTTCTATATCTTCAGCGGCTCGTAGGACTTGGATTGGGGAAAATAATAGACATTTGTTGTCCCTTGATTACCAGTGAAAACGACCAAATTCAACAAGTGACAAAAAATAAAAAAAATATAAAAACAAAAATCACGTCATTAAAAAAATTCAATCGTTTGCTGCTTATATATTGTCGTGACGTCATTTGTGACCTTTCTGTAACATATGGACAAAAGTTTAACACATTCGACCTATCACGGGTTGACATTTCTCCATTGACAACACCAGATTTAAAATATTGGTGTCCCTACAATAGGATATGACGGTGGACCAATAAATTTGATAATATTATAAACTGAAAGATGATATATACGCTAAATAGCTTTTGATCAAATCTAATATTTTGCAAGTTAATATGTTTACTGTAAAAGAAACAAACTCCGGGACGTTGGCAATTATGGCTCTCTACAATTTCCTGTCCTTTATAAGCTCTTAATAAATTTTGTTTTTGTTATCTTTACTAAACCTTGTTCTATTATTCATTCACTCAAGCTCGTTTTTCTTCTTCCGTGTACCGTGTCTCTTTAGGGCATTGGTGATCATGGCTCTCCACAATTTCTTATACTTTGTAGCTCTAATTAAATTTTGTCTTTTTGTTATCTCTCCTAAACCTTGTTCATTTGCTCAAACGCATTCTACTTCTTTGTGCCGTGTCTCATCAAAACAATCATGGCTCTCCACAATTTCTTTTCTTTTGTAGCTCTTAATATTTTTTTCTTTTTGTTATCATTCTTAAAAATTGATCTGTTATCCATATACACAAGTTCGCTAGGTAAGCATTACATTGTTTTCCCATGTACCTCTTCGCTTCAATCTGTCTTATAAGTATCAAACTTTCCAAACCCTCTTTCCTCAACATGTGCTGAAGAAATTTCAGCTGTCTCTGCCAGATGCTTAGTATAAATTTTCATTTTGCTTCAATTTTTCTATAAAATTTAATCGTTGCTAATTTATTCGGTTCATGGGATTCACAGCATCCTACTATAGAATCAAATCTCGCTTTTTCAAAAGTTTCGTATATTGTCCAGTATTAACTGCCATATAGAAGGACAGATATTACATAACAGTTCAATACTCTTTTCTTTGTTTCTCTTGTTTAAAGTCTCTTCTTCATGTTTGAGGAGATTGTCCAGCATTCACTGCCATATAGGAGGACTGATATAACATAATAGTTCAGTACTCTTTTCTTTGTTTTTGTCGCATCAAGTCTCTTCTTCATCATTCAAGAGATTGTCCAGTATTCCCTATCATATAGGAGGACTGATATTACTTAACAGTTTAATACTCATTTCTTTGTTTCTGTTGCTTCAAGTCTCTTCTTCATCTGTGAGGAGACTGTCCAGTACACACTGCCATATAGAAGGACTGATACGACATAACAGTTTAGTACACTTTCAGTTGTTTATAACGGTATCTTAATATTTTTTACTTTTTGAAGGCATCTTTCTCTATCCAAAACTATATTAGAAATACGTATTTGTAAATTAACAGATTTTTTTGCTTTGGGTGAAATTATATTAAACTAGTAGTATAACTCGGCGTTGCTCGGGTGTAATGAAAGCTTTAAAACTAATCCATGGTCCTGGAACTCAGACTCTTTGGACATTGACACGAAAGACTAAAAAGCAATAGTTGTTTCCAGTTAAAGCGAAACCGTAGACTGAAAGAAAAATGAATGCATGTAAGTCAAATTTTGATTTTCTGGTATCGATATCAAATAAGTTTTTTTCGTCGTAAACTGAATTTTGAAGGCTAAATAAGTCCTCTGAGGAAATAGTAACATGACTGAGACTAAGAACTACACTTATACCTACTTAGAACCAAACCCGAAGCAAAAACTAAAATAAAAGGGCTGAAAAAAATACAGACATACAGGTAGATAAACACACACACACACACACACACACACACACACACACACACACACACACACACACACAAACATCTTGCCTTATATATATATATATATATATATATATATATATATATATATAATCGATTTTCTGCACTATTGTAAGAACTGCAATCTTGAACCTTCTGAATATCGTTTCTTATGTCTTTGTCTATAAGTGTATCAAATTTGATTAAAATCAGACCACTTTTTCAAAAACCGATTTTTTCGATTATCGATTTTCGATATTTATCGGGGGTACCTCGACACAAGACCTATCTAAGAACACTCGCAGACGCTTATAGTACAACTGTGTACATTTTCAAGAAAATCGGTTCAGCCGTTTCGGAGTCTATAGGTAACGGAAACCCGCACACACCCAGACACACACAGACACACACACAGACACATACACACACTGTGACAAAGTTCCATTTATAAATAAGTTTAGATTTAGACCAAAACTGAGCACGATTGGCTGTAGAGATACAATAGCAGAGGTCAATATTCTTGTAATAGCAGCAGCTGAAAGGCCGCTTTAAAGATTCATGCTTTCAAATTTCTCCTCTTTTTCTTTCCCTCTATGTATGATCCGAAGACGCATTGGCAAGACCAAGGACGCATTTCAAAATCTTACCAGACTATTGAAAGACAGGAAAATCTCATTGGAAACAAAAAGAAAGAGTACTTGACTGCCATGTAATATCTGTCCTTCTGTATGGCAGCGAATGTTGGACGATTTCTTCAAGAAAAGCGGTTCTACAGAAGGATGTTTAGGATACCATTGTCCGAGAAAGTGAACAACGGCGAAGTTCTGGAGAGAGATTTCAGTGTCAGACATTCTTTTTTCTTTTGAAACACTTTCCAGATATTTAAATTGTTTTACTTATTTGACTTGGGTTTCTAAGTTTTAATTTAATAATAGGCTATTCCCTTTTTTAATACGGATGCTTTCTGTAATTGATGTTTAGTCCTTTCTTCTTACTTTCCTTCCTACCTTTTGTAGGAGCTCTTCTAGTTTCCTTTCTGTGTTTGCTATCAACACCCTCTCTTCTGTATCTCTGATGGTATTAAAATTATGGATCCCAATAATAAATCCTGGTAGGACTTGTAATTCTCTCAGAAACGCTTCAATGTAAAAGTTAAATAAGTCTGGTGAGAAGATATAAACTTGTCTTGCAATTTTTTCGTTGTTTGCAGATTATATAGGCTTTGGATTATTTTAATATCCGTCCCATATACACTAGTGGCCATAATTATTAGGCAACCCCAGTTAAAATAAATGATGATGTATTTCATACTACTTTTAGTATTTATTGCCAAGTAATTCTAAATGAAAATAGAATGGTTCTTTTGTTATTATTACACTGCAAAATTTTACAAGGCAGCCAGGAAGCCTTTGCTTTGGCCAGCCAATCCTCCCAGAGAGTAAAATACAACGCCTCCTTGGCCTTACACTCTCGGCGGACCTCAAATGGAATGACTATATTTAATCCATTGCCAAATCTGCTGCTATGAAAGTCGGCTCCCTGTGCAGGGCCCGGAAATTTTTCCCACCTGAAACTATTCTGCACATGTACAAATCTACCATCCGCCCGTGTATTGAATATTGCTGCCATATCTGGTCGGGTGCCCCTGCTGCTCTCCTTGGGCTTCTTGACAAAATACAAAGGAGGATCTGTAACGTGGTTGATACTGACTTGGCAGACCGGCTGCAGCCGCTCTCACACCGGCGTGATGTAGCTTCCCTGTGCCTCTTCTACAAGTACTTTCATGGCTTCTGCTCCGATGAGCTTAGATCACTGGTGCCGCCTAAGCACGAATTTACACGAGATACTAGATGAGCAACTAGGTCCCACCCTTTTACAGTTAAACAAATAAGATGTAACCGTAAATTCTACTCCAACAGCTTCTTTTCTCGCGCTTCCCGCCTGTGGAACTCCCTTCCACAAGTCTGCTTTCCCGACAGTTACAATCTCCAGGTGTTTAAATGTAGGGTCAATAGACACCTCCTATCACACTAACTCCCAACTATTCTCACAACACTCTCATCTACCCAACCCTCATTCTCGGTATCCTCACCCGCCTATCACCCACCCTCTGTTATTTCCTATATTTAATCAGCCTTTCTCCACTCTACGTAGCCCCCTGCACAGTAGTGGCAGTGACATGCCTTGCTCGGGGTGAAACGCTTATAAAAAAAAAAAAAAACTAGCATAGAGAAGAGAGCCCAAAAACTGGACACCAGAACAGTTCATTTGATGCACATGTTATTGTGAAGTATAAACAAAGAACCGTTCTATTTTCATTTAGAATTATCCACTTGGTAAGAAAGAGTAAAAATAGCTGAATTTTTTTTTATAATCATATCGCCCCAAGCAAGGCATTTCACTGCCACTGTTTTGCAGGGGGTTACATAGAAGGAAAGTTATGAGAAAGAGTGACAGGTTATAGGGGATGTCAGTGAGTGGATAAGAAAAGGATAAGAATACTGATGAGAGTGGAGTGGACAGAGAAAGGAGCATGAGAGAGAGGATGCAGGTTAGTGAGATTGGAGATAACTATTGACTTTACATTTAAATTCTTGGAGATTATAGCTGTCGGGAAAACAAGTAATTGGAAGGGAATTCCACGAGCGGGAAGTGCGAGAAAAGAAGCTTTTGGAGTAGAATTTGCGTTTACAATTTATTGGTTTCACAGTAAAAGGGTGGGACCTAGTTGGTAATCTTGTGTCTCGAGTAAATTTATATATAGGAGGCACCAGTGAGCTAAGTTCATCGGAGCAGAAGCCGTGAAAATATTTGTAGAAGAGACGCAGGGAAACCACGTTGCGCCGGTGAGAAAGTAACTGTATCTGAACTGCCAAGTCGGGATCTATTACATGACAGATTCTCCGCTGGATTTTGTCAAGGACACCTCGGTGGATAGCAGGAACACCCGACCATATATGGCAGCAGTATTCAATGCACGGGCAGATGGTAGATTCATATATATGCAGGATTGTATATATATATATATATATATATATATATATATATATATATATATATATATGCAATCCTGCATATATATACGACTGACACCAAATCGGTCGAGTTTCGATCCCGGCCAGAAGCAAGTGGATATATCTAGCCACACTGATGAGCTGTGATACAGCGAAACGGGCTTGTATGTGGATGACTAATATAGTATGGTCTCATTATGATTGAGTTCTCTGGAGAAGAAAATTTTAAAAACAGTTTCCACTTCAGCTATAATGCGTGACTCTTCAGAAATGAATTGAGTTCTCTCGGTGACTGGCGTCTGTATACACTGTTTACATACAAGACGTTAAAATTTCTGTTCTCTGACCCCATGCGCCGATGGCTTAGGGAGAAGAGACTCCGACTGATACCAAATCGGTCGAGTTTCGATCCCGGCCAGAAGCAAGTGGATATGTCTAGCCACAGTGATGAGCTGTGATACAGCGAAACGGGCTTGTATGTGGATGACTGATATATACATATATATATATAAAATAAAATAAATATTCAAAATTGTTGAATGAACATTTCAACATGAAATCCCTAAGACAGACTTCACATCTCCTCAGCAACGGTACATATTTCAAAATGAAAATAAAAATAAAAATAAAAAAAGATTTTGAAAGATGTGAAATTTCTCTTAGGGATTTCATGTTGAAATGTTCAATCAACAATTTTGAATATTAGAAATTTATTTTATTTTATATTAGCTCTGTAATTTTAATTACATTGAGCTTTCCTCCTGTATCATTTTTGAATATTAAAATTTAATCTTAATTAGGATCAGGTTTTTGGGATTTATCTTCCTACTTTTCCGTTTGAATTAAAGTATTTTAGTTATATATATAACGTAGAATACTTGGTATACGTATTACCCCTGAAATTGTAGAATATCTAAAATTTTATATATATATATATATTAGCTCATAGAAATGAACTATAGTTTTAACCACTTGAAATATCGTACTGAGTTTTCCGTTATAAGTATAATTTGCCCTGGATAACATCCATTGAGCTCTGTACGGAGATATAACACTTAATATTTTATATTAAGTTATCTTGTTGGAATATCCTCACTGTTTACGGACTGGACATATATACCTATATATATATATATATATATATACTAGGATATGCGTTGTAGTCAGTGGATATCTGCTTGGAACGAAAAATCGGAGAGCTGAATTCCAATTCTAGTTGCATTGGCTTACGCGCAAATACCATTGGGATGGATTTTAATCCACTACTTCTTCCTCTAGCTATAGGTTAAGTAGCAGGACAGATTTGTTTCTATAGTCTTGGTTGGCAACCAGTCTGCTTCAGAATGCAATAGCAACATGCTGCTGGAAAATCTTATGCAGTTACATTTTTCATTAACAATATTTTGCTCCACGTTATCTTTTAAATTGGCTTTTAAGTTGTTTTTTTGTCTCTTTTCTAAATTTCAAGTGCAGCTGTAAATTAATTTAACTCAGTTTTGTTATCAAATATCTTGTGTAATTCTGAGTTTTTAGAGAGGTGTTTATTCATAAATTTGAAAAATATTTTCTTTATTTCGGAGTTTACTTCTAAATTAAAAGGTGGGTTAAACCAAATAATGTTTTATTTCCTCATATTATTCTTCATTTGCTTATTTATTTGAGGTTTGTATTCTAATTTATTTTTATTTAAAGCCTTTTCGCTATTATTTTTTCTTTCATTGAAAATTGTTTTATAAAAGGAATTTCTCGACAACCTGCTTTCAGCAAAATGTCGTAAATGGAAAATATAACTGCAGAGATAAAAGCAATTGTCCACTTGATGGAGTTTGTAAGACCGAAGAAGTTATTTACAAAGAAATTCAAGATAAAAATAGAGAAAAATAAATGCAATTTGTACTGAAGGCAATTGAAAAAAAAAGATGGTGCAATCAGAAGTCAACATTCAAGCTAAAAAGCCTTTAAAATTGTACCAAACTAACCAACCACGTGTGGAAATTAAAGGAAAACTTTCGAAGATCCTTATGTAACTTGGAGTATATTTTTAAAAAGCCCAGACTTAGCAATGGTGGTGATGTCTGCATGTTGTGCCAGGAAGGGAAGTTGGTTATATTGCCATTTTCAGAACAAGAAACGTTTTCTTCTGCATCGTCTCCTTTAAGTTGGTGAATGCTGCCATAATCCTTGCCTTCAATTCATCTTTGGTGTTTCAATTAGTTTTTTCGTGCAACATATAATAATGAATGTGGTTGCAGTCTGGGGAGTTAGGTGGCCAGCTCTAAGGATTGATGTCGTCGCATAAGTTGTCTGATATTCATGACCGGGTTTTTCTACTTGCGTGGCACGGATCATAGTCTTTTTGCCAGATCCAGGGTATTCCAGCAATCACTCTTTTGTCCCAGGACACCACTGGCTCCTTAAACCACTTAATGTAGTCTTCCGTGTTGAGACTATGGGAATATGAATGAAGGTATAGCGTCGCCATCACTAGTGATCACTCTAAAAACCTTCGTAATTATCATTAGACTCATCCAACTCTTATCTACCCTATCTTCGGACTGACACCCAAACACTCTGAAATGGTTATAGTAGAGCTACCGGTGCAAATACCAAACAGTAAAGAAGGCTGTTCCCAAATTTCTAGCTTATTGACGTCTCTTTTTCTTATTGATGTTGCCCAACTGACCCCACTACAGCCGACAAAATAAAAACAAAGAACGCTAATGCGCGAAATTAAAAACATTTAAATGGCGATAATATATCCATCGCATCCTGTATACCACAAGAAAAATCGACATCGAACGAGAGCAAACACACCACAAGTTGAAATGTTAAAAAAAACATGAAGTCATTCTTTAATAAAAAAGTTCGAGACTAGAAGGCTGCAGTCACTCTCTCACCGGCGTGACGCGGCTTCCCTGTGCCTCTTCTATAAATACTTTCACGGCTTCTGCCCCGATGAACTTAGATCACTGGTGCCCCCTAGGTACGAATTTGCACGAGATACTAGATTAGCAACTAGGGTCCCACACTTTTACAGTGAAACCGATAAAATGTAACCGCAATTTTCGTATTAGATTCTCCAGACCCTCCTTCCTCATATAATAATAATAATAATAATAATAATAATAATAATAATAATAATAATAATAATAATAATCTGCCATAGGAACAAACTCCTACACAAAGAATGAATCTTCAGGTCCCCACAACCAGGATAATCCTAATGATGGTCCTGAAAATTCACCAGCTAGATCTACAACCGTATATTTAAAGAAAGAAAAAATAAAATGGTCTCGTGAGGAGTACAAAGTCGTTATGACTGCATTTCATGAAGCGTTACTCAAACCTCAAAAAAACATGACTCGCCAAACATATGACATTTGGCGTGAAAAAGTTGGTCAAGCAAATAGAAAGTATATTGACGAAAATAAATTGGCCAATGTACGTAGGTACATTATTCGTAATAACCGACTAACAGAGGCCGAAATTCATGAAATTAAAAGAATTGTAACAAGAAGAGTCGAATCAACAAAATATGAAAAGGAACCGGAACCAGAAATAAAAAGTAATAACATCAAACAAATCACAGGTCATAATGTAGAAACCGTGAAACACGCAAATCAATGCGAAGATAATGATGTATGTTTAAAAGTGCTGGAAAGGTGTGATCTGAGTCTGAGTCAGTTAAAAGACAAAAATAAAACGAGTTCAGAACACATCGAAGATAATTATTTGACGGAAAATAAGAACAATATACAGGAAGCCAAGATAGAAATAAAAAACCATCTAAGTCAAATACAAAGTATTACAATGGAGGAACGTGAACAGCTTCCAAAATTCCAACCAACAAAACAAAACCTCCGAACTATTAAACTGTACAATGCAGCACTGAAATCAATACTGGATGAAGACCCGAATACAAATCTTAACGAAATAATATGTGCATTAGCAACAGCAGCAACAAAAAAATTAAATATCAAAATAACAACAAGGCAGTCTCGTAGACGTGAAGTTCCACCTTGGAAAAGAAAAATAGAAAAAGAAATAGAACAACTTAGAAGTGAACTATCAATATTGGATGAACTGAGTAGAGTAATAAATGTAAGAACTAGGAAAAGCAGAAGAGCCGTAAAAAAATATAACATCAAGAATGAAAATGACGTCTTATCAAATAAAGAAAAAATAAAGCAAAAAATCCAACTGAAGGCTCAAAGAATAAGACGCTATGAAAAAAGAGCAAGATTTTACAGAGAAAACAAGATTTTTCAGACTGATACAAAGAGATTTTACAGGGAAATAGGTAAAAAAAGAATTGAAGTGACAGTACCCCCCAGAATGGAAGAAGTCACACAGTTCTGGGAAAAGATATGGGCTTGCCCTAAAGAACTTAGCAAGGAAGTACATTGGATTACGCAAGAGACAGAACGAATGAAAAATAAACCCGAACAGACATGGTCTGGAATTACAGAAGATGATGTTAAATATGCACTAAAAAAACACACACAATTGGAAATTCCCAGGCATAGATAAAATTCCTAACTTTTGGCTATATTATTTAAGCGCATCACATAAAAAACTAGCCAAAGAACTTCAAGAAATGGTTGACGATCCCACTAAAATTCCTGCATGGTTGACAAAAGGAATTACATTTCTTCTACCCAAGAATGGTGACACAAAAAATCCGAAAAACTACAGACCAATTACATGTCTTCCGACAACATATAAACTATTAACATCTATTTTAACAAAGCAGACATATTTATTCTTAGAAAGAAATGACATGTTACCGCTTGAACAAAAAGGGTGCAAACGTGGCTGTTATGGTTGTAAAGACCAATTGCTGATTAACAAAATGATCCTGGAAAACTGCTACAGTACAAAGAAAAATCTTAGTACAGCCTGGATAGACTATCGAAAGGCATTCGATAGTGTGCCACATGACTGGATTTTAAAGACTTTAAATATATACAAGATATCGCCCGTCATCATCAATTTCATCAAACAGTGCATGTCTATATGGAAAACAACCCTTTACCTCAATCATATAAATGGAACCTATAAGTCTGATGAAATAAACATCAAAAGAGGTATATTTCAAGGTGATTCTTTATCTCCCTTATTATTCTGCATATCACTAATAGCACTAACCAGTCAACTTAACAAGACAGAATGTGGTTATAAAATAGGACAAAAGAAAATAAGCCATCTATTTTACATGGATGACTTGAAGTTATATGCTAAGAATGATAATGAACTGGAAGGTCTTCTGCAAACTGTAAAATGCTTCAGCGAAGACATTGGAATGAAATTTAATTTGAATAAATGTGCTAAAGCTACAGTTTTACGTGGATCAATACAAGAAACATCCTCAATTAGCCTAGACCCTGCTGTGACAATAAAAGAACTGAAACCAGAAGAAGCTTATAAATACCTAGGTGTAAATGAGAGCGAAAACATTCACCATAAAAAAATGAAAGAAATAGTGCGTAAAGAGTACTATAGAAGGCTACGAATGATATTAAAAACTGAATTAAATTCACAGAACAGAGTTATGGCCATTAATAGCCTTGCAATCCCAGTTGTCCAATATAGCTTTAACATCTTAAACTGGACTCTAAACGACATCAGGCGAATGGATGCTAAAACAAGAAAGCTTCTTTCTAAGCATAAGATGCATCATCCAAAGGCTGATGTAGATCGTCTATACATACCCCGTAAAGAAGGTGGAAGAGGTCTTATTCAGCTGGAATTGTCATACAAGACAACAACTATTGGCTTACTAACATACATAGAAACAACAAAGGATTGGATGTTACAATTAGTAAGGCAACATGAAGAAAGAAAGAAAAAATACTCAATAATAAAAGAAGGCAGTAAATTCAAACAAGAATTACAGTTAGTAGATTCTGTAGAAAAGCAAAACAGAAGCCAAGAACCAACTATTGCGGCAAAAAAGATAAAAATGAAAGCCAAAGATAAAGCTCTTGAAAAGATGAAACAGCGCTGGCAAGACAAACCTCTGCATGGCCAATATCCAGTACGTGCCAATAAATCCAATGTTGACAAAGTTAATACTCATCGATGGTTACGTGCATCTGGATTAAAGTCTGAAACTGAAGGATTTATACTTGCAGCACAAGACCAAAGTCTTTTCACGAGAAACTTTCAGGCAAATATTATGCATAATAATATGGATCCAAAATGCAGGTTTTGTGATAAACACCAAGAAAAAATAGACCACCTAATCTCAGGCTGTTCTGTGCTTGCCCCAAACGAATATAAAAATCGCCACGATAGAGTTGGGCAATATTTACATTGGACAATGTGCAAACATTATGGAAAAGCTGTAAACAAACACTGGTATGAACATCATCCAGCACCGGTTACAGAAATAGAAGATGTAACCATTCTATGGGATTACACCATCTACACAGACAGAAAAATTGAAGCAAACAGGCCAGACATTATTGTTAAAAACCAGAAGGAGAAAACTTGTCTATTAATTGATATGGCTTGTCCAGCGGATTGTAACATAGCAATCAAGGAATTCGAAAAACTGTCAAAATATAAAGACCTGGAAATTGAAATAGAAAAAATGTGGAAATTGAAAACAAGAGTTGTGCCAGTGATAGTAGGTGCACTTGGAATGATAAAAAATGGAACAAAACAACACATTGAAAGAATCCCTGGAAACCCCAGCTTAAGAGATATACAAAAAATTGTCTTATTAAGTACAGCCCACACACTAAGGAAAACTTTATCTATGTAATGCTGGGGATGATAGGGAAGATAGAAAAACATGAAATGGAGCCATAACAACACGCCACTACCTGCCTTAGGTCTCCCCGCAGACTTGGTTGGTAGTGAGACCAAAGCAGAAATCGAAATATGATGAAAAATGACATAATAATAACTATAGTAATTACAATACCAATAGTAAGAGAACTAACTCTGCCGAAACTAGTATTAATTAAGCTATAATTTAAATCGTCTTGTACAACCCACCGAGAACGAACTCGGAGGGAAAAGAAGGGGAAGCAAAAAAAAAGAAACAGACGAACTACATGAACAAAAAGTCAAGCACTTGTAAGAAAGAAAATACCCCAGACGAGAACCCTAACACTAAGGCACTCAATACGAAAACAGAAACAAAGACAGAAAATCGTCTGTCTGTCTGTCTGTCTGTCTGTCTGTCTCTCTCTCTCTCTCTCTCTATATATATATATATATATATATATATAATAATAATAATAATAATAATAATATTAAAAATAGCAACAACAATACCAATAGTAAGAGAACTAACTCTGCCGAAACTTATATTAATTAAGCTATAATTTAAATCGTCTTGTACAACCCACCGAGTACGAAGTCGAAGGGAAAAGAAGGGGAAGTAAAAAAAGAAAAACAAACGAAGTACATGAACAAAAAGTCAAGCACTCGTAAGAAAGAAAAATTTCCCTGACGAGCCGTAGTGCGGAAACGTAGGTTGTTGGCTCTTGCTTAGATTTTCTGTCTGTGTGTCTGTGTATATATATATATATATATATATATAAATATAAGACGAACGTTTGAACGCAACATTACATGCTTCAAGACTTCAGTAGTTTTTAGTCCTATCTTGTATTCTGTTTTGAAATTACTTGGGTTGGGTAGGAAAAGTCAGATATAGATACAGGCTTGGCCTCTTATATTGTTTTTTTTTTTCGGTGGTTCGGTTATGTGTTGTCTTCGAGATTAATCTGGTTTTTACCTCATTTGTCAAAGATGACTTGTTCTAGCTTCAAAGTAGTTCTATTGTTTATAAATTCAAATGTCATGTCTATGTAAGACGAACCAATCATGTACTTGAGACCCAGATTAGTCAACAAGTTTCAGCGAATATAAGACAGGGTACTTCTAATCAAAGTTTGCGTGATACCCCGTCTGTGCATGACTCTGCAATCACTTGCTGGATAATCCAGGTTGTGCAGCAAGATAGAGGAATGTTTCTAATGAACACGGTAATGGAAAGTTATGTTCCTCGAAATATTTCGATCACCGAAGTTAAGCAACGTTGAGCCTGGTCAGTACTTAGATGGGTGACCGCTTGGGAATACCAAGTGCTGTAAGCATTTAGTGACAGATATGCGTGCTTACGGCCATATCACGTTGAATACACCGGTTCTCGCTCGATCACAAAAGTTAAGCAACGTTGAGCCTGGTCAGTACTTAGATGGGTGACCGCTTGGGAATACCAGATGCTGTAAGCGTTTAGTGACGGATGTGCTTGTGGGGCAGTGGATATCGGCTCGGAAAGAGAAATCGGTGAGCCGAGTTCGAATTCCAGTTGAATACCCTACATTCACGCTAGCACTGGGACCCTTGTGAAAGGTATTAATCAGTCCTTTCCCTCCAGTTATGGGTTAAATAACAAGGGTATGACTTGGGGATCCTGCCTTTAAAAACAAAACCCCAATGAATCTTGATACTCGAAAAGAAAAAATATTACTAGACACAAAACTTATGTAAAAATAACAATAAATTGTTGAAAGAAAAAGGTATTACCAGCAATAAATAAATAAAATTTAGTTGGCAATAAATGACACGCTGAGGTTGATATTTCATAAAATCAAACCAACCAACATATACTGTTTATGGTGGAATGGATATTGGCTCGGGACAAGAAATCGGTGATTCGAATTCCACTTCTTTAGGAAAGGTATTAATCCATCTCCTCTCTCCAGCTATGGTTCGAATATTTGGACAGATTGGGTTCTATAGCCTTGGTTGGCTACCGGTCCACCGCAGAAATTGATAGCAACCTACTGCGGGAAAAACTTCTGCCTTGTCTGTCGTGTCTTGAAAGTGACATGATTCCCCAAGCGTGTATCACGTATGGCGATTAACCTACTCACTCTGCAGATGCTGCAAATTCTAAATGGTTAATTTTTAAATTGTCTAAAAGAAGACGAAAAAGGTGACACTGTGATCCGTAGTCGAATTGGCATGGCGAAGAATGCATTCCTGAGTATGACAGTAAATTGCATCCGGCAGCAAGGTCTCTGATTGGGAGGTTGTGAGGAACATGGAACCACCTCTTACTTGCTGTTGTACGCAGGTCCACCTTGACCCAGGGTGGTAGCACCTGTTTGGGTCCCATCTATGGACAAATAATTAACAGCCAAACTGGAGTCAAACACTATGAAAGTATAAAAAAAACCTTTATAGAAATATATATATATATATATATATATATATATATATATATATATATAATATAGTGATGATCCACGTATACTGTCTTAATAATATGTATGGGAAAAACTACTAAAAAGTTGTAAGTTTAAAAATGTATTTTTCTGAAATTATTTATTTATTTCTATTATTATATTTGATATTTCAGACCGTCATTGGCCTTTCATCGGAAACAGATCTTTGTTTCTGATTTGATTTGTTTCTGATTTGATTTGTTTCTGATGAAGGACCCAGGACGGTCTGAAATATCAAATATAATAATAGAAATAAATACTTTCAGAAAAATAAATTTTTAAACTTACAACATTTTAGTAATTTTTTCCCATATATATCTCATTCAGTAGAATGAATTAGAGCGCTCTAGCTATTGGGCACGTATAATGACATGCGCTAAAAAGTCTGCCTACTTCCACCGAACGCCCGTAGCCCAGGGGTAGAGTCGCCGACTGCCGCCATTTCGGTCGGGTTTTAACCCTGGGTAAAAAGCAATCGGAGTCTAACCGTACTGTGATACGGTGAAACAGATCTGTCTGCGGATGACAATATATATATATATATATATATATATATATATATATACTTTTCTAGAAAAATATACATCTTTTTAAGGAAAAATATTACCAGCAATATATTTTGGAAGGAAAAAAATATTGCCCTAATACATTTTTGAAAGAGAAAAAATTATTACCAGCTATACATCATTGAATACAAAACTAGAAGTCATCTTCAGTTTCTAAAATAAATTATTTTTTTATTTTACATCAAAATCTGACTAAATCAACCTTCTTACTATAACCGAACATTAAAAAAAAATGTTCTTCCATATTTAAAAATGTTCTTCCATATTTAAAAATGTTTTTGTCATTCGTTTCCCACTGCAAAAATTACACAAACGTGGTCTAGTTTATTGTCGGCAATATTTTTATGTCTGCCGAAGCAAAAAGATATTTTCTACTCCTTATAAGGTTCGATTCCTTAAACTCATACCTTTTTGGCATTAAATAACTCACAGAGGTATCGATATACCGTTAAACAAAACGCAAACTCATAAATCAAACAATTCTATCCAATCAGTATTAAATAAGCCTGCAGTATTTTAAACATCGAAGCCTGAGCTTTTAAATAACCGCAAAATGAAGGTCGTTCTGAATGGGCGTGCCTCTTCGTCCTACAGCACGAATGCTGGTGTCCCACAAGGCTCTATCCTGGGCCCGACGCTCTTCCTTATTTTCATCAACGACCTCCCAGATGAGATCAAGTCCCAAGTAGGCATCTACGCAGATGACACTACAATATACTCCCGCTCCAGTAAGAAACCTGTCGTGGCGGACAGACAAAATCTCGCTGCTGACCTTGAGCGGGATCTACACTCTGTGGTGAACTGGGGCAAGAAGTGGCTTGTCAACTTCAATTCCTCTAAGACCAAGCTGTTGTCTGTCAACCATTACAGGCAACCTCTTCTGCCTCATATAAGTATTGACCAGATGATTCTCCCTGAGAGTAATACACTACGCCTTCTCGGACTTACTCTGTCCTCAGACCTCAAATGGAACCACTATATTGAATCCATAGCAAAATCTACTGCTAAGAAGATTGGGTCACTATGTCGATCCAGGATGTTTTTTTCCACCTGAATCCATCCTGCATATATGCAAGTCAACCATCCGTCCGTGCATGGAGTACTGCTGCCATTTATGGTCAGGTGCCCCTGCCGTTCTCCTCAGTGTTCTTGACAGGCTCCAAAGGAGAGTCTGTAATGTGATAGGTACTGATCTGGCGACTCGACTGCAGCCACTTTCCCATCGTCGAAATGTGACCTCCCTTTGTCTCTTCTATAAATACTTCCATGGCTTCTGCTCGGATGAGCTTAAGTCACTGATGCCTCCTCAACAGGTGTTTACCCGTGCAACCAGACTGGCAACTGGGTCCTATCCATTCACAGTCAGGTTAGCCAAATGCAGACGACAATTCTACTCCTGCAGCTTCCTCTCTCGCACTTCCCGCCTGTGGAACTCACTCCCGTATTCTTGCTTTCCTGACGGCTACAACCTCCAGAAATTTAAATGCAAAGTTAATACTCATCTACTAACCACTGGACTCTAGCTCTCTCCCCTCCCCTGTATAACCTTCACTTTCTCTCCGCCTATGTATCTGTCATTGCACCTGCTTTCTCAGCTTTCTATTGTTCCTTTCTAACTAGCTTGTACTCCTCACTCTTTTCTAATTAATCTTTTTACATTTATGTAACCCCCTGCACATCAGTGGCGTTTCTGCCTTGCTCGGGGTGAAATGATTAAAAAAAAAAAAACTTGTTACGAAATGAATCGTTGCAAGTCGTTTTACTAATAACAAAGAATTTCACACCTGATACGCCGCGAGCGATTTTCGAAATTCTTTTTAAAGGCTTAACTCTCACAACAGACCTCAAGTAGAATGACTATATAGAATCTATAGCTAAATCTGATGCTAAGAAAGTCGGTTCTCTGTATAGGGCAAGGAAGTTTTTATCTGCCTGAAATAATCCTGCACATTCATAAATCTACCATCCGCCCGTGCATTGAATACTGCCGCCATATCTGGTCAGATACTCCTGCTATCCACCTGGGTGTCCTTGACAAAGTCCTACGGAGAAACTGTAATGAAATAGATCCCGACTTGGCAGCTCAGATACAGTCACTTTCTCACTGGCGCAATGTGATTTCCTTGTGTCTCTTCTACAAATACTTTCACGGCTTCTGCTCCAATGAACTTAACTCACTGGTTCCCCCCTATATATAAATTTACTCGAGCCACAAGATTAGCAACTATGTCCCACCCTTTTACTGTGAAACCAATAAATTGTAAACGCAAATTCTACTCCAAAAGCTTCTTTTCTTGCACTTCCCCTCCTGTGGAATTCCCTTCCTTTCTCGACTGCTACAAACTTCAAGAATTTAAATGTAAAGTCAATTATCATCTTCTATCACGCTAACCAGCATCCTCTCTCTCTCTCTCTCTCTCATGATCCTTTCTCCGTCCACTCTCATCAGTATTCTCATCCTTCTCTTACCCACTTCCTGACACCCGCTATAACCTGTCACTCATTCTCATAACTTACCTCCCATGTAATCTCCTGCAAAACAGTGGCAGTAAAATGCCTTGCTTGGGGCAATATGATTATAAAAAAAATTCTATACTATTATGATGTGGGTATATAGTGGGGGATCAATTCAACATTACAATCAATATACAAACTGATCCCTCACTTTATGGCAGTCGTCCTTCTCTTAACCACTTCCTGACACCCCCTATAACCTGTCACTCTTTCTAATAACTTCCCTCCTATGTAATCCCCTGCAAAATTGGCAGTAAAATGGTTTTGGAGAGGATAGAAACGAATAGGAAATTAATACTGAGCAAAAAATAGTATGAAATACATCATTTCTTTAAAAAAATGAGGGTGCCTAATAATTATGGCTGTTAGTATATATATATATATATATATATATATATATATATATATATATATTTATGTATCAATTTTAACGACATAACTATATAATTATATTATATTAAGCTCTATAATACTCATTATATTGAGCACTGCTTATAATAAAATAAATGCCAGAGTACTCAAAATAAAAAAAAACAAAACCTTGAGGCCTCTTCACTTAGAATTATATATTTATATAGACATCCACAGACAGATCTGTTTCGCTGTATCACAGCTCATCAGTACGGTCAGACTCTGATTGCTTTTAACCCAGAATTGAAACCCGACCGAATTGGCGTCAGTCGGCGATTCTACCTCTGAGCTATGGGCGATCGGTAGAAGAATACAGACTTTTTAGCATGTATATTATCATTATACACGCCCAATAGCTGAGAGTGTTCTAATTCATTGCTGAATGAACGATGCGTTGTTGCTAGAGTAGCTACTGTTTTTCAAAGTTTACCATTCTTTCAGAGTGCTCAATCAGAGTGTGAGAGCGTAAATAATCATTTGCAGATAGATCTTCTTCACTCTATCACAGCTCATCAGTACGGTTAGACAGCCGATTGTTTTTAACCCAGGATTGAAACTCGACGAATTGGCGTCATTCGGCGATTTTACCTCTGAGCTATGGGCGCTCGGTAGAAGAAGGCAGACACATATATATATATATATATATATATATATATATATATTAATTTAGATAAGTATGAGTTTGTGACCCTGGGTTTCACGTTCTTGCGATCGTCAGACAAACTGATCAATTTTTTAAAAATTTGGCTATATGTAGGGCTGCGTATATTGGTGTATTTTTGTGGAAGTGGGGGAAATTTGGGAGGAAAATTTGTCGTGGTGACAACCACAGATATAGATACACACTTGTGCACCCATTGACGTACGCAGAGACACACACACACACACACGCACTCCCGCCCACCGGAGCTCACACAAATAGAACTATATGCATGCCGTATGGGGTTTGGCATATATATGTATATGTGTGCCGTTGCGTACATACATACGCATTTGAATGATGTATTCAAATAGTGTACCGATGTCAACACGCAGACCGCTGTCAATTTCTGTTCTCTGAACAATATTTTCGCATGAACACATATGTACGTATGATGTAATCTGTGTGAAACTATGACAGGTAAAATTGCTATTATTTTTAATTATTTAAGGCTGTATTGTTATTTTAAAGTCGGTTATTAGCTTGTTTTTTGTGGTTGCACATATTTAAATGATAGAAAGCTCTATCACTGATAATGAGCGCTTTTAAATAAATAACGCGCATATATAATATATTAGTAATTTAATACATATAACAAGTTGTATATATATATATATATATATATATAGTCATCCGCAGACAGATCTGTTTCCCTGTATCACAGCTCATCAGTACGGTTAGACAGCCTGATTGCTATTTACCCAGGATTGAAACCCGACCGAATTGGCGTCGGTTGGCGATTCTACATCTGAGCTATGGGCGCTCGGTAGAAGGAGGCAAATATTTTAGCATGTATATTATCATTATACGCTCCAAATAGCTGAGAGTGTTCATATTCATGTTCGATGCGTAAATGCCAGCTAACTACTGTTTTTCAAAGTCTACCATTCTTCTTTTGAACTCGCAGTATAGCCCGGCGTTGCTCGGGTGTAATGAAAGCTTTAAAACTAATGGTCCTGTAGCTCAGACTCCTTGAACGTTGGCACTGAAGACTAAAGAGCAATAGTTGCTTCCAGTTAAAGTGAAACCGTAGACTGAAAGAAAAATGAATGGTTGTAAGTCAAATTTTGATTTCCTGGTATCGATATCAAATATGTTTTTTTCGTCGTAAACTGAATTTTGAAGGCTAAATAAGTCCTCTGAGTAAATGGTATCATGATTGAGACTAAGAACTACAATTATACCTACTTAGAGCCAAACCCGAAGCAAAACCTAAAATAAAAGAGCTGAAAAAAATACAGACATACAGGCAGATAAACAGACACACACACAAACATCTTGCCTTTTATATATATATATATATATTATCGATTTTCTGCACTATTGTAAGAACTGCAACTTTGAAATTTCTTAATATCGTTTCTTATATCTTTGTCTATGAGTGTATCAAATTTGATTAAAATCAGACCACTTCTTCTTTAACCCGATTTTTTGATTATCGATTTTCGATATTTATCGGGGATACCGCGACACAAAACCGAGCTAAGAACACTCGCAGTTGTTTATAGTACAACTGTGTAAATTTTCAAGAAAATCGGTTCAGCCGTTTATAGGTAATGGACACACAAACACAGACACACACATGCACACTCAGAGACAAAGTTCCATATAGAAATAAATTTAGATATGTTCAGAAAAAAAAGCTTAGTTTTTCTAATTTTTCTTTTACTGTTGATGAATCAACTGATACCAGTAACAGAAGTCAATTCCATGCATTTGTTTGTTTTATTGATGGAGATGAAATAAGCAATCAGTTTTTGCGTTGAAAAAGAATGTCAACTACTAAAGGTTAAGATATTTTTAATATGATGCCTAGTTGTTTTTTTTAATCATTTCAGCCCGAGCAAGGCGGAAACGCTACTGATGTGCAGGGGGCTACATAAATGTAAAAAGATTAATTAGAAAAGAGTGAGGAGTACAAACTAGTTAGAAAGGAACAATAGAAAGCTGAGAAAGCAGGTGCGATGACAGATACATAGGTGGAGAGAAAGGGAAGGTTTTACGGGGGTGGGGAGAGAGCTAGAGTCCAGTGGTTAGTAGATGAGTATTGACTTTGCATTTACATTTCTGAAGGTTGTAGCCGTCAGGAAAGCAAGAATACGGGAGCGAGTTACACAAGCGGGAAGTGCGAGAGAAGAAGCTGCAGGAGTAGAATTGTCGTCTGCATTTGGCTAACCTGACTGTGAATGGGTGGGACCCAGTTGCCTGTCTGGTTGCACGAGTAAACACCTGTTGAGGAGGCATCAGTGACTTAAGTTCGTCTGAGCAGAAGCCATGAAAGTATTTATAGAAGAGACAAAGGGAGGCCACATTTCGACGATGGGGAAGTGGCTGCAGTCGAGCCGCCATATCAGTACCTAACGTATTACAGACTCTCCTTTGGAGCCTGTCAAGAACACTGAGGAGAACAGCAGGGGCACCTGACCATAAATGGCAGCAGTACTCCATGAACGGATGGATGGTTGACTTGTATATATGCAGGATGGATTCAGGCGGAAAAACATCCTGGATCGACATAGTGACCCAACCTTCTTAGCAGTAGATTCAATATAGTGGTTCTATTTGAGGTCTGAGGACAGGGTAAGAAACGAATTTTATTTGTAAGTCTTAAGTTGGCAATTGTACCGATGAAACCCCATGTATGACAGGGAGTATTAAAGGAGTTGTATTACTCGTAAAAAAAGAAAACCCAAATCTTCATCGTACTCATTGCGTTTATATAGTGAAGATCTCGTTTCAAAATTATCAGTCAATTATGTTAACGGCAAGCCATAGTAGTTAAGGTTATTTGAACATCTAGTTAGATTATTGTTGGAAGTTTAGATTTTTGTTTCAAAATGGATGGAAAAGATTCGTGATAAGTGACAAATAAAAGTGAGCACGTGGATGAATATAATGTAATTATTTTTCATTTTTTCAAAAATAAAGTTGATTAAAAAACGATTTTTAAGGCTCAACAGCTGACATCTTTCCTATATAAATAAAGTTTTATTAGCATATCAAAAAGGATTTGGGCACCTTGACTAGTGTAATAGCAAGTTTGTCTCGTTAGAATCATTAAAACTAAGTAGAGAGTTCGATCCTTACTGGGTGCCCATACATTTGGCCTTGTGCCGTATCTTATCTACGCTTAGAAAATCACCATATCAAAGAGGGATATACCTTATCAAATAAATTTATGTAGCTGAACGCATTTCAAAAACTGACTATTACTAAGACAGAATAGTCTCATTAGATGTTTTGTTTGTTTGTTTTGTTTTACAGCGTATCAACTCATCTTGGGTCATTTAACGCCGAATCGAATTATTAAAAATCGAACAAAAAGTTAAGAACAATTTCAAGAAGTTTGTATATTTAACAAATTAACATATATATATAGACAAATTCATACATTTAACAAAAATAGACAAATTCATATTTAACAAATTTATATATTTAACACATTTTAAATTAATTTTATTTGGCTGTTTAGATTTTATGACACACCAACCACCACGAGTTATCTGAAGCCAAATCTAGCCTACATACATTGTATGTGTATGTATTACATATACAAGATTTGCAAACACACATTCAGTAGAACCAAGTTTTGGAATATATAGCAAATTGGTAGAAATACATATATCTATGTGCGTGTGAGATAGTATTTAACAAGTCATATTTTTGAGTACATTCCCATTTCTTTTAAGAATTCTAGTATCCTGCTTGGTCTTGTGTCCATAAATAGCTTTTTCAAATTACTTGTTTGGTAATACTTCTTTCGCACTCTATTTAAGTTTGTACACTCTAAAAGTATATGTTTGTCACTTAATCTTTTTTGACAGCTGGTACATATTGGGGATTCTGTGCTGTCCAATAAATGATGGTGCGTGATGTAGGTATGGCCTATGTGAAGGCGGGTCAGCAAAACCTGTTCTCTTCTATTTCTGTATTGAATGTTCCATTCTATAATAGTAGGTTTTATGTTTTGGAGTTTGTTTTTGTGTATCTATCCCAATAATTTTGCCACTTTTTAAAAATTATTCTCTTCACTACAGCTTTAAAATCAGTATAAGAAATGTTTTCATTTTTGCTATTTTATCTTTCATAGCTATATTTGCTTCCGAGTCTGTCCTGTCATTTCCCTGAATACCTAGTTGGCTTGGGATCCAACAAAAGATTTTTTTTAATCATATCACCCCGAGCAAGGCGGTAACGCCACTGATGTGCAGAGGGCAGCGTAACAGTGAAAAGATTGGAAAAGAGAAAAGAGAAAACCGGAAACCACATCCTAAACAGGGAACAAGGGATGAGCCTCTTCACCTCTTCAATAGACGTGGGTGGAGTGTGAACCGGGCGATAGGTTAGTCTATCTACTCCCATCGAAAAAAAATGAGAAGACTAGAAAAGAGAAAACCGGAAACCGCATCCTAAACAGGAAACAAGGGATGAGCCTCTTCACCTGTTCAATAGATGTGGGTGGAGTTTGAACCGGGCGATAGTTTAGTCTATATACTCCAAGTATTTCTTTGCTTTTAGTTAAATTATACACTCTGTTTAATACTTGTGTGATTAAAGGATCAGAAAGGTTTTTGTTTTTTAAAGCAGTAAGCACAGATAACGAGTTAGTGAAAATTTCATTAGAAGCAAGAAAATGGGTGTCGGACTGCATCTGTATGGAAGTAAGTGTTGGACAATCTCTTCAAGGATGAAGGAGAGGCTCGAAGAAGCTGAAATGTAGTTCTATAGAAGGATGCTGAGGACATTATGGAGAAGGCACGTGGGCAACGTCAAGGTGTTGGAGAGGATGCAAACGAGAAGAAAACTCATACTTACACCAGGAAAAGAGATCTGAAGTTCCTGGGACACATAATAAGGAAGGAGGGTCTGGAGAATCTAATACTCACAGGACGAATAGAAGGAAAGAGAGACAGGGGAAAGCATCGCAAGACATATTTGATAGGCTTGAGCAAATGGATTGCAGAGCGGGGTTTGGGAGAGATACCAAGATATTGGATGTGCGTTGTGGTGCATTGGATATCGGCTCGGAACGAGAAATCGGGGAGCCGAGTTCGAATTCCAGCCGAATTCATTGCATTCACTTACGCGCAAATACCCTTGGGTAAAGTATTAATCCGTCTCTTCCTTCCAGTTATGGGTTAAATAACAGGACAGATTGGGTTCTATAGCCTTGGTCGGCAACCAGTCTACCGCAGAAAGCAATGGCAACCTACTGTGGGATAATCTTCTGCCCAGTCAGTCATGTCTCTTTCGAGACATGATCGCCCAAGCGTGTATCACGTATGGCACTTAACTGACTGACCAAGATATTAAGAGCGACAAGAGACAGGGGCAAGTGGAAGTCCACGATCGCTTACGACCTGAATGGATACAGCATATGAAGCAGAAGAATTAAACACAGGTGTAGGTATCGCAGGAGACTAGGGTCCTTTTTCTAGGTAGTTCTTAGTGTACCTAATGCTCCGTTGGGACTAGAGATTAGTTCTCGGAATGGTAGGATTTTAGGAAATTAATAGTCCTTCACGCGCTCGTACTATTCTAATCGACAGCGTCGATTAGAATAGTACGAGTCATAAGATACTCGGTGAGTATCACCCTCAATATTCACGTTCATTTGTGTGCGATAGCAGCTGGTCGATTTCTACTGTTCAGTGTATAATCTTGCTTTGTTTGTTGAAATAGAGTGTGTCCATAATAGAGTGTGTCCATAATAGAGTGTGTCCATAATGTTCGTGTTTACTTTTACAACTTTATAACTTCATTTGTACTTGCGATATAAATAATTTGTAAACAGGATTAGAAAGAAGTAAATCTATATTTTTAATGTTTTATTGAAATTTTATTTAGGTTTCCACATGTCCTCCATCATTAGCACTACAAAGGGTAATATGATTTTGCAGTTCACGGAAAACATTTGCCAATTGATTTACAGTAATACCTGAAATCATATTAGTTATTTTAGCTTTCAAATCTTCTAGGTTTGGTTGCATACACAATTGTTTTACATGTCCCCATAAAAAATTTAATGGAGTCAAATCTGGAGAACATGGATGCCAATAAAATCTGTTACGAAATTCCTGATTTAGAAACTATTCCAGAGCAAAGTGACAAGGATCTCCATCTTCTTGAAACATTGTATTATCTTTCAAGTTTAATTGTTCAAGCTCATTTTTTACAGATTATTTCTATCACAAATACAAATAAAGATATCATTTTTTTTAAGTGAACACGGATTTTATGGACACTCTGTAAAGAAAATGCTGTTTCTTTATCTTGTTAATTTTGGTCAGTGGCTGTCTGCGTTAGTTTATAAATCTATCGTCGGTTTCTACGGCGTATTTGTGTATCCCCGACATTTCACTTCCCCCCTCTTCTTTCTGCAAATGTAAGTCAATTCGGCTACATTCCTACATACTTACCTAACAATCTGCTGTATTTCCATGTCTTATCAACATACTTTTTCTCACTCTCTCTTTCTCTCTCACTTCATAGCTAAATAACGTTACCTATATCAGTAGAATTCTATCTATTTAGGTGATGGGGTTGCTTATTTAAAAATATATATATATCTTTGACACAGTTATAAAATAATTATGATCTTTTTGTCTCAGCTTGTTTTTTTTTATTTTTACTCACGAACAGAAAGAGAATAAAAGAGAGAAAGAAAGAAACCAAAAAAAAACTATTCTCACTTCTTATGCTTCCCTGGCATTTTTACCATTTTTCGAAAGAAGAATTTAACAAGGCCAGTATATATATATATATATATATATATATATATATATCAGATTCCATGGAGTTAAGTTTTCAAGGCTAGACCAAAGAAAGAACTTGTTTGTTCGTTTAGATTGCAGGAGAGAATTTCGTAATTTGCAAAGCAAACGATATTTTCGGGTCATCATATGAACAAAGAAGCATTTGGGCATTAATCGTGAACACTGAGTAGAAGGTTCGAACCTCAGAGATGGATCCATATTTTTGGTTATGAAACAAACAACCGAAGTAAACTAGCGAGTACGAGTCGTGTTTAGATGATTATGAAGCATCATTTGCAAATGTGATCAATTGAATTTATCCTGAGGGACCAAATTTGTATAACCATGTGACCAGCTAAGGAGAGTTTAGTAAATTTTTGTCTTTACTAAATTGCAGAAGTTTGTTCATCGTCTTTAATATAACATGTATAGTGATTGCTGCCCAATTGCACCATTATTAAATAACATAACCAGGCAACCAACCACAAATAATATATATATATATCTAAACATATACTGTTAAATATAAGAGACAATGAATGTCTGTTATGGTTAATCATGAGCCGTTCTAAACGTCGTATTTTGGTTTTAATTTCAGTTGAAAATAAAGACAAAAATTCTCCAACTTTTGAATAATTTTTAATTAATTTGGTTTTAAGCTTTCGGTTCACATGAGCCATCTTCAGAGAGGTTATTAAGACGTTAATACAATAACATCCACCATCACCGACGAGTTTATTTTGTGTTGACATAAAACTCCGCTAGGCAACGGCAATAGTTACCAAAAATAATAAACGCAAATTTGCAATGCGGTTCTATGACGTCACACCGCGTGATAGCGCGAAATGACAACAGAACCATATATTCAAATGCAATGTAATGTGCTATGGCCAGATTTAAACGTGATTTTATTAAGTGTGGGTTGTTTGGATTTAATGTAGATGGCCTCCACTATCTGAAGGTTCTTTTTACTGTATGTATAAGTAAGGATTATTGTATTATTGACTAAAATCTGTCTGATATTACCTACATGTTTATATTTATATATATATATATATATATATATATATATATATATATATATATATATATATATGTGTGTGTGTGTGTGTGTGTGTGTATATATATATATATAAACGAGATTATATTTATACTCGTCTCGAAAACCTTCTTCGAAACCTAGGTAGGTTCGTCTGGCTCATTAGGTGCTATATATATATTGTTGTGTCATTTATATCTATATATATATATATCTATATATCGCCCTGAGATATATATATATATATATATATATATATATGTCGCCGACGGGCGCCAATTCGGTCGCGTTTCAATCCTGGGTTAAACGCAATCGGAGTCTAACCATACTGGTGAGCTGTGATACAGCAAAACAGATCTGTCTGCGGATGACTATTTACGCTCTCACACCCTGATCGAGCACCCTGGAAGAATGGTAGACTTTGAAAAAACAGTAGCTACTCTAGCATCTACGCATCGCTCATTCACTAATGAATTAGAACACTCTGGCTATTGAGCGTGTATAATGACAATATACATGCTAAAAGTCTGCCTTTTCTACCGAACGCCCATAGCCCATAATGCTCTAATTCATTAGTGAATGAGCGATGCGTAGATGCTAGAGTAGCTACTGTTTTTCAAAGTCTACTAATCTTCCAGAGTGCTCAATCAGGGTGTGAGAGCGTACAGCGAAACAGGCTTGTATGTGGATGACTAATCTATGAGGCTCTCATTACGATTAAGTTCTCTAGAGAATGATATTTTAAAAACTGTTTCCACTTCTGCTATATAAGCGTGACTCTTCAGAAATGAATTGAGTTCTTTCGGTGACTGGCGTGTGAATGCACTGCTTATATACATCACGTTAAATTTCCCTTCTCTGATTCCATGAGCCTATGTCTTGGGGAGTAGCGACTCCGACTGACACCAAATCGGTCGAGTTTCGATCCCGGCCAGAAGCAAGTTGATGCATGTAGCCACACTGATGAGTTGTGATACAGCGAAACAGACTTCTATGTGGATGACTAATTTTACACACGGTATATATAGTCATCCAACATATACTTAAGCACGTTTTATTAATTCCAAGAAACCATGGAATATCTGTTGAGCTTCTTCGTAAGTTCATCCTCCTATCAAAATGGTGGTGTTGAACTGTAGCGGATAAAAATTATTTAAAATCAATCTTTTTCTTCACGTTTACAAAAATTTACAATGACGTGTGAAATCCTGGGTTTTCACAAATTAGAAAAAGAATTGATCATGTGCTTAAAGAAAAATTCAAAACCAGATTTCGCAAGTAGGTGTTAAAATGATTTTTGACCAATGGGAGCGACTTGCACGACTTGAGGACTTAGCAATCCAGTGTTAAATTCAAAAAGACTATATAAATGACCTCGGCGTCAGTCAAGAGTCAGAGATGAGAGCAGCGAGAGACGTCGCTAAAATGTCACGAGAGAAGCTTCAGGTCAACTCGGACATTGTCCTCTTTCCCTTTCTTCTTCTTCTTCTTCTTCTTCTTCTTCTTCTTCTTCTTCTATGTGCCCTGTTCCTTCAGGACGTAGGCGATCATGGTTCTCCACGTCTCCCTGTCACTTGTGGCTCTTAGTATGTTCGCTCCTGTTACTCCTGGCAACCCTCATCCACCTGATCAGGCCCTGGAAATATGTTATCTGCTGCCTTCCTCTGTCTCTCTTTCCTTCTATCTGGCCAGTCAGAATCAGGTTCTCCAAGCCCTCCTTCCTCATTGCATGTCACAAGAACTTCAGTTGTCTCTTCCTGATGTTCAGTATTAATTTTCTTTTCGTTGCCATTCTTTCCAAAACCTCATCGTTGCTTGCATGCTCAGTCCACGATATCCGCAGCATCCTTCTGTAGAACTACATTTCCGCTGCGTCAAATTTTGTCCTCATTTTCGATGATATTGTCCAGCATTCATTGAAGTATTTCAAAAATTACTACTAGAACATTTTGTACGAACTCTACCCTTAAACCTCTTAATAATTTTTCTAATTGAACATTAACTACTACAACTTATGGTATTCCTCCTTTTAATAAATTTATATTTTAAAATGCAAAATGTATATTTTATTCTTCTTAACACACTATCGGCGAAACAGGTCATTTATTCATTGTCTCATTATACCCCCCCCCCACCACATGCACACAAACATAAACATACACACACGTGCGTGTGCATGTGTGTATATATGCATATATTATGTTTTGGCACATACAAAACATTAAGAAATGATGTTTGTATTTAAGTTTTTTACATATTAAATAATCAGCGTATGATCACACACACACACACACACACACACACACACACATATATATATATATATATATATATAGAGAGAGAGAGAGAGAGGGAAAGAGATATGGGTACATACTATCTATTTGTCTATGTATCAATTTATCTATGCATATATAAATGTGTGCGTGTTCATAACGTATGCCATGCTATGGAGCTCGTGTAGTTCTGTGCACCTAGGCATTTAGTCCTTTGATCTTTGCCGCCTCATAAGCATCGATGTCGATGTTGCTACACATAGAGAGGTGCTTTTGATTTCGGGGCTCAATACACTTTGTCGGCCAAACATCAAAGCACTTGACGTTTAAGTTTCTCAGGGAGACTGGCGGAAGATTCCCCCACCACCACCTTTTACACAATCTTCACCTGTTTTGTTTTTACATACTTACACCCCCTAACTACCCCGTTTCACAGAATTAGTCAGAGAATTTACTCAGCCACCCCCAAAATATTTTTTTAGTGTTTTCTTTTTCATTATTTTCAGTTTTTCGTTTTATTTCCTCCACTCATTGTATTTATTTTTAATTTTTTTTCTCCTTCCTATTTTATTGCTGATCGTTCATCTTGTTTTTGTCGAATTTGTGTTTATCTCTTTAGGTTATTTCTTTCATTCAATTTTTTTTCTACCTTCATTCTTTCCTTTCTTCCCTTTCTTTTTATTTCTTTTTACTTGCTTTTTTTTCATATTCTTTCCTTCTTTATTTCTCATTCGCTTCTGTTTACTGTTTTTTGTTTTCTTTCCTTTTCATATTGTCACTTTCGTTCCATTTTTCTTATTTCATTTTTTATCGCTTCTTTTTTATATATTTTTTCTTTTTTATACCTTCTTTCGTTCGTTTGTTCGTTCGTTCGTTCGTTCCTTCCTTCCTTCGTTCGTTCGTTCCTTCCTTCTTTCCTTTTCATCTTGTCACTTTCGTTCCATTTTTCTTATTTTATTTCGCTATTCCTTCTTTTATATATTTTTTCTTTTTATATCTTCCTTCCTTCTTTTTCGTTTTTCTTTCTTTCTTTCTTTCTTTCTTTCTTTCTAATCCTCTTTTATGTGGCTTTTTCATTTCTTTCTTTGCCATCTTTCGTTTTTATATTTTTTCTTTACCTTTTTTATATTTTCTCTTTCTTTATTTTTTATATTCTTTCTTTTTAATTCTCTTTTGCTTTATTTAATTAGTTTTTCTTTCTTTTTATCTTTCTTCTTTACATTCATTCTTTCTTTCTTTTCCCTTTATTTTTTATGTTCTTTATTTTACTTTTTTCTCTTCTTTCTTTCATTTTCTATTCTGTATTTCTTTCTTTCTTTGTTTCTTTCATTCTTTCCATAAAATTCCCTCTTTGCTTTCTTCGTTTTTTTCTTTTTTTTTCTGTTGATGTTCTTTCCTTCCTTTTTTGTCATTTATTCTCTCTTTTTTCTTTTTCTTTTTCTATTCTTTCTTTCTTATTTTCTTCACATCTTGTATCATTATTTTGCGTTTTTATTTCATTCTTCCTTTCATATTGATGGCTTTTCTAACTTACTTTTTAGCAAACATGAATAAACGCCGACGCAATCACGCACGCAATCACACACGCATACAAATACACATGCACACATATATGTATGTCTGTATTTGTGCATGTACGTGCGTGCATGTGTGTGTGTGCGTGTGCATGAAACTCTGAGTCGTGGTATTGGCCAGGGATAATATGTATATTTGTAATTGTATGTCTAATTGCTCTCTTGTATTACATCGAGCACTCTTTTATTAGTACCGGCCTTACATATATATATATATATATATATATATATATGTAATTCCAGGTGAAGAGGACTCAAGGATTTTTTTATTTTGTGTGCTCTGGCATTTATTTTATTATAAACAGTGCTGAAATGAGTATTATAGAGCTTTATATAATTATATAGTTATGTATCAATTGTACATTGCGACATGAAAATTTCTGTTTCGAGATAGATTCTCATCATCAGGCAATGTTGATGTCGTTGTGCAGATGATTTACATTCAAAAATAAAAAAATTAATAATAAATGATATAAAAATTTTGACATCTGCACAACGACATCAACATTGCCTGATGAGGAGAATTCATTTCAAAACAGAAATTTCCATGTCGCAATGTACAATTGATACACACACACACACACACACACACACACACACACACACACACACACACACACACATATATATATATATATATAGTTAGTTAGTTCTTAGTTATGATTGAATTGGACCAGTACACAGTTTTATTAAAAAGTGTTCAATACAATTATATTGTAGAGCTTTTGAATATTTTTTATTTGGAAATGAGTTATTTCCGCAACCGAGCTTTCAACCTTTCGATATCTTCAAGTGATTTACAGCAACTGATTTTACCGTTTATACCGACGCGCGACTGGAATTTTCAAAATTATGGAGGAGAATAAGTTTTTTATAGTTTTTAAATGTCAACACAATAGCCGATTTAAATTATGTTAAATTTTAGCTTTTCATTCTTTCCTCTGAAGACTTTACACACATGACATAATCTTACGGAATATCTATTGTTTATATGTACCCTATTGTTTTATGTGTCGATGACATATATATATATATATATATATATATATATATATATATATATCCGGGTTTATATATGTCTATGGTATTGCTTACATTTTGGTTTTTATGTGTGTTCGTATATGCATATATATGTGTGTATGTGTAAATATATGTGTGTACATATATATATGCGTGTGCGTGTATGTGTGTATACGCATTTATGTGTTTGTGTGAGTTGTATGTGTACATATATATGTTTTTTACATTAACTTTATATTGTATTATAAATGTACCGTTGACCGAATATCTTTCCTACATTATTAACGCTATAATCGTATTACAATTCTATTGTTAATCGAATAATTAGTATAATTTTGATTATATAGCGGAGTGGTGGCAATTGTGATTAAAACGGATTGATTAACTATTATATCTTAATTTTTTTAATTTTCTTAGTCTTTTAGATTCCAATTACTTATCCTTCCAAGATTAATATGTTAAATTTATTTTCAAAATAAATAATTAAGTTTAAACAACTACATTTAAATATAATAATTAGGCTTACTTTTAAATTATATTTTTTAACTTTATATTGCATAATATTTGTTTTATTGAATGAATAACTAGTAGAATCTTGATTATATTGTGGTGTGATGGTATTTGTGATTACAACATATTGATTAACTATTATCTCTTAAATATTTTTAATTTTCTTAACTTTTTTAGACTCTAATTTCTTCTCCTTTCACAGTTAACATACAATTTTAAATTTTTATTTTTTAAAGATGAGAGCAATGTATGTACAGGATATTCCTTTGGATTCTTCTATATCTACACTGCATGCTTATATATATATATTTATATATATATATATATATATATATATAAATATATAATATATATATATATATATATATATATATATATATATATATATATATATATCACACACACACACACACACACACACACACACACACATATATATATATATATATATATATATATATATATATTTTAATTCAGATACTTCAATCCAAGGGAAAAAAGCAGGAAGGTAAATTCCAAAAAACTATTTAAAAAGGAAAAGTAGACTAATTTTTCTCCAGTTTCTGAAAGGTTTTTTTCTGTTGCTGAGGTGATGTGTCGTCCCCCGTGGGGATCTTCATATCGAAATGGCCATTCAACATCTTTGAATTAATCCTTTTTTAATATATATATATATATATATATATATATATATATATATATCTTTCCGATTGAGTATAGAATGAGGAGAGCAAAAAGAAAAATTTTTTTGGTCCAAAACATTACAGAGCTCGATATGTGGTGTATAGAGCAGGGAATATTTATTATAAATTACGTTTTAGAACATGTACATAATTTCTTCTATATACAGGGAAGAGGACATATATAGAAGAAATTATGTACATGTTCTAAAATATAATTCATAATAAATATTATATATATATATATATATATATATATATATATATATAACTTCAGTTAAAGGGGACCCAAGGTTCTATGATTTTGATTTCCCTGTTTTTTTCCATCCTTCCATATACTTTTAGTATATGTTTAGAAATATATATATATATATATATATATATATATATATTTCTAAACATATACTGTTAAATATAAGAGACAATGAATGTCTATTACGTTTAATCATGAGCCGTTCTAACATCGTATTTTGGCTTTAATTTTAATGGAAAATAAAGACAAACATTCTCCAGCATTTGGATAATTTTTTATTAATTTGGTTTTTAGCTTTCGGCTCACGTTAGCCATCTTCAGAGAGGTAGCAAGGACGTTAACATAAAAACATCCATCATCAGCGACGATTTTATCTTGTGTTGACATAAAACTTTGCTAAGCAACGGCAACAGTTACCAAAAATAGCAAATGCAGTTCGTGAATTTGTAATGGCCTCCAATAACTGAAGGTTTTTTTTACTGTGTGTATGAGTGAGGATTATTGTATTGTTGACTAAAATCTGTTTGATATTACCTACTGATATTGGAGGCCATCAAAGTTAAATCTAAACAACTCACACTTAATAAAATCACGTTTAAATCTGGTCATAACACATTACATTGCATTTAAATATATGGTTCTGTTATCATTTCGAGTTCTCACGTTGTGTGACGTCATAGAAACGCATGACAAATTTACGAACTGCGTCTGCTATTTTTGGTTATTATTATCATTGCTTTTATGTCAAAACAGGAATAAAAATAAAGATTTCTTTGGAGGGGGTCTTTGTTTGTGAATTTCGTTCGTGTAAATCCTCTGTACAATAAAGACATGAGCTGATGATGGTTCGGCTGAAATAGGCCCATACATCTGATTTGCCATGAAATAACGTGTCTGCCTTAATTTTTTCTTATATTTGTTCTATATGTATTTATATAGATATATATTTAGAGCTCTCTTAGAGAGTTATCCTACAACTTTATGTACAGGATAGTCCTTTGGATTGTTCTATATCTACACCGCATGATTTTTATTCATCGGAGTTGAGAATTACATATATATATTCGTAATTCTCAACTTACGAATATATATATATATATATACTAGAGTCATCCGCAGACAGATCTGTTTTGCTGTATCATCAGTACGGCTTAGACTCCAGTCGCTTCCTAACCCAGGATTGAAACCCGATTGAATCGGCGACAGTCGGCGAATCTACCCCTAGTCCGATAGAAAAAGGCAGGCTTTTTAGCGCGTATAAACACGGCCAATAGCTAGAGTGCTCCAATTCATTATCGTTGAATATATATATATATATATATATATATATATATATATATATATATATATATATATATATATATATATATCGTAATTCTCAACTTACGAAAATATATATATATATATATATTCGTAATTCTCAACTTATGAATACACACACACACACATATATATATATTCGTAATTCTCAACTCCGATGAATATTTTTTCATTTATGTTTTTTTTTCCCTAAAATGTCGTTCGGATTTTATTATTCAAAAATCTCATTCACCGAACAGACAACTTCTTTTTTTTCGCCTTTCTTTCATTTTTTAATTCTGAGTGCATTACCTTTTAAAAATATCTTTTGAAATCTCTTCATGTGCTTTGTTTACCTCGTCTTACGAACAACTGATTAATCCTTTCAGTAAATTTTCTTATTTCTTTCTTCCATTGTCTCTTACCAAATCTACCATTCAATAAAAAGCTAATATTTCTTTTTAGATCGACGCATTTGAGTCATTTGCCGGGTTGCCAGCGTTAGACACTTGGTAGTATGGCGTCATTATATAGTCTCAACAATCGGGTTTAATACCGACCCTGTAACGATTTACTCCGTGTCGGAGCACGATCGATCTTTTTAGCAGGTAACATTTTATTTTCAAACGATAGAATAGCTCCTTCCGGCAAAATCTGTCATTTGTTTTTATTTCGGTGTAGTTTCACGTGCAAAAGCGCGTTTGTAGATCAGTGTGTAAGATTGTCAGTGCGGCGGTCGTGGTGTATGAATAAAGCAAGCTTTCGAATTTCCAGGTTATTTAACTAACTGAACCCTGATTCCAGGAGAATGCTTGACTATTAACTGTATTAATTATATCAGCTTCGGATATTCTCTCACAATGCGCTGGTATTGTCGGGTGATATCGCACACCAGAGCGTTCAACTGTTGGGTGGGTGATCCTTCATGTGCTATGCCCATTCAGGACGTAGGCGATCATGGACTTCCACATGCACCTGTCTTTTATCGTTCTTAATATTTTTTCTTGGTATCTCTCCGAAACTCTGATCCACCATTCATTGTTCTTCATGTGCCGTGTCCCTTCAGGACGTAGGCGATCAGGGACTTCCACATGCACCTGTCTTTTATCGCTCTTAATATTTTTTCTTGGTATCTCTCCGAAATTCTGATCCACCATTCATTGTTCTTCATGTGCCGTGTCCCTTCAGGACGTAGGCGATCATGGACTTCCACATGCCCCTGTCTTTTATCGTTCTTAATATTTTTTCTTGGTATCTCTCCGAAACTCTGATCCACCATTCATTGTTCTTCATGTGCCGTGTCCCTTCAGGACGTAGGCGATCAGGGACTTCCACATGCACCTGTCTTTTATCGTTCTTAATATTTTTTCTTGGTATCTCTCCGAAACTCTGATCCACCATTCATTGTTCTTCATGTGCCGTGTCCCTTCAGGACGTAGGCGATCATGGACTTCCACATGCACCTGTCTTTTATCGTTCTTAATATTTTTTCTTGGTATCTCTCCGAAACTCTGATCCACCATTCATTGTTCTTCATGTGCCGTGTCCCTTCAGGACGTAGGCGATCATGGACTTCCACATGCACCTGTCTTTTATCGTTCTTAATATTTTTTCTTGGTATCTCTCCGAAACTCTGATCCACCATTCATTGTTCTTCATGTGCCGTGTCCCTTCAGGACGTAGGCGATCATGGACTTCCACATGCACCTGTCTTTTATCGTTCTTAATATTTTTTCTTGGTATCTCTCCGAAACTCTGATCCACCATTCATTGTTCTTCATGTGCCGTGTCCCTTCAGGACGTAGGCGATCATGGACTTCCACATGCCCCTGTCTTTTATCGTTCTTAATATTTTTTCGTGGTATCTCTCCGAAACTCTGCTCCGCCATTCATTCTCATTTTTCATGTGCCATGTCCCTTCAGGACGTAGGCGATCATGGACTTCCACATGCCCCTGTCTTTTATCGTTCTTAATATTTTTTCTTGGTATCTCTCCGAAACTCTGCTCCGCCATTCATTCTCATTTTTCATGTGCCGTGTCCCTTCAGGACGTAGGCGATCATGGACTTCCACATGCCCCTGTCTTTTATCGCTCTTAATATTTTTTCTTGGTATCTCTCCTAAACACTGCTACACCATCCATAACCCTAACCCTAACCCCAGCCTATCAAATATGCTTTGCGCTGTTTAATACTGTCTTTCTTTCAGTCTATCTGTTCTATGAGTATCAGATTCTCCAAGCCCTCCTTCCTCATTACGTGTCCCAGGAACCTCAGCTGTCTCTTGCTGATGTTACGTATGAGTTTTCTTCTCGTTTGCATCCTCTCCAACATATCATCGTTGCTCACATGCCCGATACATGGTATTCTCAGCATCTTGCTGCTGCCTCAGGCTTCTCTTTCATTCTTGAGAAGATCGTTCAACATTCACTGACATAAAGGAATACCGCTATCTTATAGCAGTTCAGCGGTTTTTTTCTTTGTATCCAATGAGATTATCCTGTCTCTCAGCAATCTGCTTAGCTTTTAAAATGCGTCTTTGGCCATGCCAATAGGTGTACACATCTCAACCACGCACTTTTCATTATCATTTAGAACGCTTCCAAGGTCTTTAAATTCCTTTACTTGTTACTATTTTAATTTTCAAATTGTAGGTGGCTCGCTGGAGGCTTACTTAGGGCTACGAAGGATATAGCCATGACAACACACGTCTTTAAAGGACATGGCATATGAAAATGCAGTATCATATAGATCAAAACATTATTTATCCATCAGTCTGTCAGTTAAGTGGCATACGTGATACACGCTTAGGCGATCATGTCTCGAAAGAGACATGACTGACTTGGCAGAGGATTATCCCGCAGTAGGTTGCCATTGCTTTCTGCAGTAGACTGGTTGCCAGCCAAAGCTATAGAACCAATCTGTCCTGTTATTTAACCCATAACTGAAGGGAAGGGACGGATTAATACCTTTCCCAAGGTTATTTGCGCTTAAGTGAGTGCAAGGAATTCAACTGGAATTCGAACCTGTTTTTCCGATTTGTCGTTTTGAGTCGATATCCACTGCACCACAACGCACATCCACTATTCATTTATTCTTTTCAATTTTTTCTATACAAGTGAGCGATGTGAAATTTTATCTGTGTAAGACGGAAAGTGCGACACAAACATCCAAAGGCGAATTGACATGGCGAAAAACGCGTTCCAGAAGCTGAGTGAAGTATTAAGACACAGGAAACTTTCATTAGAAACAAAGAAGAGGGTACTGGATTGCTATATGATGTCAGTTCTTCAGTATGGCAGTGAATGTTGGACAATATCATAAAAGATGAAAGGAATACTTGAAGCAGCTGAAATGTGCTTCTACAGAAGGATGCTGCGGATATCGTGGACCGAGCATGTGAGCAATGACGATGTTTTGGAAATGATGGAAACAAAAAGAAAAATAATATTGTGCATCAGGAAGAGACAAATGAGGTTCCTGGGACATGCAATGAGGAAGGAGGTTTTAGAGAACCTGATACTAACAGGCCAGATAGAGGGAAAAAGAGACAGGGGAAAGCGGCGGATAACATATTTGAAGGGCCTGAGCAGGTGGATGACGGAACGGGGGCTGAGAGACGTTACAGGAGAAAGCGTGCTAAAAGCCACCAGGGATAGGAAGACGTGGACAGCCATGATCGCCTACGTCCTGAAAGGATAAGGTACATAGGAGAAGAAGTTGGCGATGACGCCAAAATGGTGATGAATTCGGAGAAATAATATTGGGACAAAGATTATTTAGAGCTACGAAGAATAGAGCTTTGGTAATTCACGTGTTGAAAAGTTACATGAAAAATGTTGGAACATTATTTATGCATCACTGTAAGCTTTTCAATAATTGCTATAAAGTGGGCCATGGGAAATGTTCCTTGTTCAAGTAGAGGGGATGATTCCAAACTGATTGGTAACTCTTATTATAAGTGGAGAGCTAAACAACAGCTCGGCGAGATAGCAAGGCGATAACTTTACTTAGTACAATGAAGATTAAAGCCATGATAACTGTTGTGGATTCCGGGTGAGGAACCACACAAAATATTGAACAACAAAAATAGATATTGAGATAGAAAAGTAAGTTATACTGAACGATATATAGAAACCTGAACGCAGGTTAGTAAATCTAGGAATACTATTAGTAAGAAATAAATATATACAAGTCTTGAAGAGAAGTCGTTGTAAATAGTATATCTGTATATCTTATTCTAGCTGAGTGGAGCTCAGAGCTATTCTGACTTCTGACGCGGTAATCTCTGGGTAACTTCGGTATCTCTCGGTAAATTACGTATCATTTCCGGTACTCTCCAATAATTCTCACGGATCTCTGCTATTACTCTATGGCAGGTCCCGTATCTTACTATGGCAGGAGTATATGTGTACTTCAGTCGAGACCATTATCATATACAAAGGGGAGATCCCACAACAGTCACCCACGCTTTGAATGGACACAGTACATGAAAAATTCTACTACAGACTGATCAGAATATAATTAACCATTTCAAAATTTACTGTAGAAGTGGGCGATGGGGAATTTCTCTATGAAAGTTAGTGATGCCGCCAAAATGGTTCGTAAGTGCTGGTGTTAGTGGACGGATCCACATGGATTCCGAGAGTTATTAAGGCGACAAGCATTACATAGAGCTACAAATAATAGAGCCATGATAACCCAGGTGTGAATGGGAAATGCAGGAACATACCGATCAAATCATAATATAGCCATGACTCTTAGTCATTCAATTAAGTGCCAAAAATGATACACGCTTTGGGCAATCATGTCTCGAAAAAGACATTAGTCACTGGGCAGAAGATAATCCCGCAGTAGGTTCCATTGACTTCTGCGGTAGACTGGTTGCTAGCCTAGACTATAGAATCCAATCTGTCCTGCCATTTAACTCATAGCTGGAGGGAGAAGATATAGATTATATTACATTATTATATTAAGCATAATTAGTGGGGGATCAGTTTATTACTTTATTACAATAGAAAACCGATTCCCCCACTTTATGCCCAGTAGAAGCCTTTATCATGATTCCAACTATTATATTCAGTCAGTCAGCTAAGTGCTGTACATGATACACGCTTTAGGCGATCATGTCTCTTTCGAGACATGACTAACTAGGCCAGTGCTTTCTGCGGTAGACTGGTTGCCAGCCAAGGCTATAGAAACCAATATGTCCTATTATTTAATCCATTACTGGAGGGAAGAGACGGATTAATACTTTTCCCAAGGGTAGTAGTGCGGAAGTGAATGCAAGGAAATCAACTGGAATTCGAACACGGCATTCCGAGTCGATATCCACTGCACCACAACGCACATCGCATATAATGATGGCAAAATTATGTTTTGATCAGCATGTTCTTCTGATTTCGAAATGCCATGCCCTTTCAAGACGTGGGTTAGCATGGCTTTTTTCTTGGTAGCACTATGTATTGTTTGTTTAAATATCAGGGTGCATGAAATATGGTGAAAAAAATGTCCGTCAAAATATTTTTTTTTAATCATTTCACTCCAAGCAATGCATTCCACTGCCACTATTGCGCTTGGGGCTACATAGGGGGAGATAAATAGGAAGAGTGGTTAGATATAGAAAATGTCAGAAGGGGGGTGATATATAGTTGGGTGGGTGGGAAGAGTGTTTGAAAGAATGGAAGTTAGTTTGTTAGGAGGTGTCTATTGACCTTACATTTAAACTGCTAGAGATTGTAGCCGTCGGGGAAGCAGTCATGTGGAAGAGAATTCCACAGTCGGGAAGTGCGAGAAAAAAAACTGTTGGAGTAGAAATTGCGGTTGCATTTTATCGGTTTCACTGTAAACGGGTAGGATCTAGTTGCCAGTGTTCTAAGTTCATCGGAGCAGAAGCCATGGAAGTATTTATAGAAGAGACACAGGGAAGCCACGTCGCGCCGGTGAGAGAGAGACTGCAGGTGGTCTGCTAAGTCGGTATTGATCACATTACAGACCCTCCGCTGTACCTTGTCTAGAAACCCAAGAAGAATAGCTGGGGCACCCGACCAGATATGGCAACAGTATTCAACGCACGGGCGGATGGTAGTTTTATAAATGTGCAGGATAGATTCAGACGGAAAAACCTCCGGGCCCTGCACAGAGAACCGACTTTCATAGCAGCGGATTTAGCAATGGATTCGATATAGTCATTCCACTTGAGGTCCGCTGAAAGTGTGAGACAAAGGAGGCGTAGTGTTTTACTCTCTGGGAGGCAAGCCTGGTCCATGCTAATAGGAGGTATGTGCGATTGTCTATGATGATTAATTGATAGTAGCTTCATTTTAGAAGTATTAAAATTTACGAGCCATTTCTTACCCCAGTCCACTACGGATTGGAGATCCTTTTCAAGTTCGGCTGCAAGGTTAGCTTTGTTGCCTACACCAGATTTTTGGTCGAGGCGAGAATAAACTGTGGTATAATTTACTGATTATTTTATACCACATTGTGATATCAGAAGATTTGCCAAGAATGGTGAAAACATTGTGAAAATCTGGACACAAAAATCGACTGAACTAGCGATTAAAGCAGTTTCTAAATATTTCCGTCTTAGTGAATTATTTTGTCTTTTAATTAGAGTAGCATTATTTATGCCAAAATTGTGGTCATTCTGGTTATGGTAATCAACTATAAAAAATCCTCTGTTACGCGTTTCGTCATTCGAATGCATTTCTTCAGATGAAATTGTCATCATCGAGAGAATGTAGTAAACAAAACAAGTTCTAGATTTAAAATTCAAATGCTAAGCACTGACTAATTGATTTTGTTAGAAATTAAAAAAGACTCGAACTTACAAACTTTTCTTAGCATACACGCAACAACAAATCCAAAACAAATCTCCCAGCTTGATGCGAAATGTTTTTCGGCCAATAGAAAACTAATAAGCATCTAAAAACAAAATAGAAAGGGTAGAATCACATCCGGGAGTGAATTCCCAATTGACCTGTTCGGAACACCAAAAATGAAATAAAAGATCGAGCAAGCTCGACCATCGCCAGAGAGAAGAGATGATGAGTGTCAGTCAGTCAGTTAAGTGCCATACGTGATAAAAGCTTGGGCGATCATGTCTTGAAAGAGACGTGACTAACTGGGCAGAAGATTATCCCGCAGTAGGTTGCCATTGCTTTCTGCGGTAGACTGGTTGCCGATCAAGGCTACAGAACCCAATCTGTCCTATTATTTAACTCATAACTGGAGGGAATAGACGGATTAATACCTTTCCCAAGGGTATTTGCGCGTAAGTGAATGCAAGGAATTCAATTGGAATTTGAACTCAGTTCCCCGATTTCTCGTTCCGAGCCGATATCCACTGCGCCATAACGCACCTCCACTGAGTGTAATTAACATATACCCTTGACAAACGTCAAGCAATCGTTATTATTGTCTCTATCTTTCGCTCTCACCTCTCACCTCCTTCCTTTTCACCATTCACTCTGAGCGATAACTTTAAAGACAACCCTACCCGACAATAAACACTCATACATACATACATACATACGTTGCTGCCTACATACACATATAGGCATTCTTGTAAGGACTACTACAAACTTTTGATACGTTTAACTTCTTAATACTGCTTCTCATTGAATGTATAACTTCTAACAATTCATGTTATTCTTTTCCATTACTGTAGTAAACAAAAAAGTTCTAGATTAAAAATTCAAATGCCTTGACTCATTGATTTTGTTAGAAATAAACGAATTTACTCGAATTACAAACTTTGATTAGCACACAAGCAAAAGCGAAAATTCAAAAACAAAACTTGCAAAATTTCACACCTCGATGCAAAATGTTTTTCGGCCAATAGAAAACTAAGAAACTTCTAAAAAAAAACAACAAAATCCAAATAATCTTTAATTATCAGAAACAAATTCTTTTGATGGACACTTTTCGAGAGCCGACGCGAAGTTTGTCGTCCAATGGAAAGGCCAGAATCACACGCGGGAGTGAATTCCCAAAGGACCATTTTGATCTCCAAAAACGAAATAAAAGACAGAGCAAGTTCGACCGTCGTCAGAGAGAACAGAAGACGAGAGTAATAAAAACGTCCCTCGACAACCGTCAAGCGATCTTTATTATTATTAACTCTATCTTTCTTTCTCACCTCCTTTTTCTCATGGTTTACCTATCTGCCTTTTTTTATACTTGATAACCGGACGAAACCCTTTAAGACTGAGCGAATACTTTAAAGACACTTCTACTTAATAAACACGCGCACATACATTCACGCATACGTTCCTGCCTACGTACACATAAACTCATTCTTGCAAGAACTACTAAGAACATTTTAACGACCTATATCAACCAAATACATTAATTTTATTTGTAAAACCTTAATTGATTTATATATATATATATACGTAATTACAATAAAGCAGCACAAATTAATATAGACTAATGTCCGAAAGACCAATGCTAACCTATCAGTAAATTAAATCGTCAATAACCCAACGAGGACTACCTCGTAGGTGAAATAAAGGCGAAGAAAAAAAGAAACAAACCAAGCACAAGAACAATGCGTCAAGTGCTTGTTTGAAAGAAAAAAAAACCAAGACGAAAACTTTTAATTGTAAAGTGCTCCATACGAAAGTACGAAAGTAGAGCAAAAACACAATATATATAAAATTGTTGTTTCTATTCACAATTTGATTTTCTTTGTTTTATACCCCACTTACATTGGGATATCTAACAAGGCCAAATCAAACTAACCTGTTTCAACACACATCAGTCAGTTAAGTGCCATACGTGATACACGCTTGGGCGATCATGTCTCAAAAGAGACATGACTGACTGGGCAGAAGATTATCCCGCAGTAGGTTGCCATTGCCTTCTGCAGTAGACTGGTTGCCGCCAAAGGCTAAAGGCTAAAGAACCCAGTCTGTCCTGTTATTTAACCCATAACTGGAAGGAAGAGACGGATTAATACCTTTCCCAAGGGTATTTGCGCGTAAGTGAATGCAATGAATTCAGCTGGAATTCGAACTCAGCTCCCCGGTTTCTCTTTCCGAGCCGATATCCACTGTACCACAACGCACATCCTCAACATACATACACTTCACTATAATGGATAACCCACTATAAGAACAATAACACGACGGTAATCACATTGCGTAATAATCACACCCCCAAGAAGAATATTTAATGTTATCAGTCCTGATCCGTTATCTCGGCATCAGTCGCTTTTCCACCTCTCCAACGTAGCTTCCCTGTGCCTCTTCTATATATAATTTCATGGTAATTGTTTATATATAATTGTTTATATATATATATATATATATACAGGGGAAGAGGACCCAAGGTTTTAATATTTTGAATACCCGGGCATTTAATTTATGACAAACAGTCCTCAAATAAAGCTTAATATAATCATATAATTATGAATTAATTGTACATTGCGATGCAGATCATTTTCACAAATAACAGTCAACATTGCCTGATGAAGAGAATCTATCTCGAAACATAGAAATTTCCGTGTCGCAATGTACAATTAATTCATAATTATATATATAATCAGTGTGACTCCTTGCCATAGAAGTAGGCTCATCGATCGTCTGGTTCACACTTTTTGCGGTTTTTTGATCTGGAGCATATATATGTGTAACTTGTTTCCTGGTTACGTTAGAGTTTTCACTTCCTTCTAAAGTCTGTCTATTTGGTTATGTTTTCAAAATCACAAAAGTTTTTTGCATTTTAACTCTAAAATTAAGTACGATCTTTCTTGCTTAGCTCCCAAAACTTCAATTCTTACCAATTCCTACGCTCATAAATCACCAGAGTAATCCCTGTACCTTACATTTCTCTTATGTCTTGTACTAGGTAAAAATTAGTGATATATATATATATATAAAGCGCCCGTAACTCAGAGGTAGATTCGCCGACTGATTCGCCAATTCGGTCGGGTTTCAATCCTGGGTAAAAAGCAATCGGCTGTCTAACCGTATTGATGAGCTGTGATACAGCGAAACTGACCTGTCTGTGGATGAGTATTTACGATCTCACACACTGATTGAGCTTTCTGGAAGAATGGTAGACTTTGAAAAACAGTAGCTACTCTGGCATTTACGCATCGTTCATTCAGCAATGAATTAGAACACTCTCAGCTATTGGGCGTGTATAATGATAATATACATGGTAAAAAGTATGCCTCTTTTTACCGAGCGCCCGTAGCTCAGAGGTAGAATCACCGAGTGACGCCAATTCGGTCGGGTTTCAATCCTGGGTAAAAAGCAATCGGCTGTCTAACCGTACTGATGAGATACAATACAGCAAAACAGATCTGTCTGGAAATGACTATATATATATAAATTGGTGGTCAGCGTTTTATTTATTTATTTATTTATTTATTTATCTGTTTATCCACTTATACACGTGCTGATATGAAAAATCACCAAACCCCCCAAAATACGGACTTACTTACTTACGTACTTACCTATTCATAAACGACACCTTGGCGATAAGAAACAAAAGGAACTCGATACGTAAAGTCACAAATTTATTCGCCTGAAGAGAGTCAATCTTAGACTCGAAACACGTGTAGCGTCACAAATACCATAATGGACACTTAATGTATCATAACATGTATAATAACAACAACAATAAATATACACTTTAAAAAAAAGTTCACGCCCTCTCACACTTTTTATTGTATACCAATTTCTATCTTTGGAACAACTTTATTTCTGTTTTTAATATATATGTACATATACATTACAGGCTATAATTATTAGATCACCCCAGTTTTTTTAAAAGAAATGATGTATTTCATACTATTTTTAAGTGGATAATTCTAAATGTAAATAGAATGTTTCTTTTGTAATTGTTTCTTTGCAAAGTTTTACAAGGCAAAGAAGAAAAGATGAACTCGTGCGAAACACCCTAAATTTTCTTCATTCTTTCATTGACGAAACTGCAAATATAGGTAATTATTAAATATTTATAAATTCATTTGATGCACATGTCATTGTGCAGTATTAACAAAAGAACCATTCTATTTTCATTTACAGTTATTCACTTGGCAATAAATACTAAGAAATAATACGAAATACATCATTTTTTAAACCCTGGGGTAGCCTAATAATTAAGGCCGGTAGTATATATATATATATGGTCATCCGCAGACAGATCTGTTTCGCTGTATCACAGCTCATCAGTACGGTTAGATATCCGAATTCTTTTAACCCAGGATTGAAACCCGACGGAATTGGCGTTAGTCGGCGATTCTACCTCGGCGCTCGGTAGAAGGAGGCAGACTTTTTACCATGTATATTATCATTATACACGCCCACTAGCTGAGAGTGTTCTAATTCATTGCTGAATATATATATATATATATATATATATATATGTGTGTGTGTGTGTGTGTGTGTGTGTGTGTGTGTGTGTGTGTGAAAAGTATATGTATATAATTATAAATATCAATATATATATGCAATTTGTTATATATATTATATTATTTATATATTATATATGCGTGGTTCTTATTTAGAGTTTTTCTGACGATCGCAAGAGCGTGAAACCCAGGGTTACAAACTCACACCAATGTATATGAATAAATATATATATATATATATATCAGTCAGTTAAATGCCATACGTGATACACGCTTGGAAAGACTCTCTTTCTCTCTCTTTCTCTTTCTCACACACACACACACACACACACACACATATATATATATATATATATATATATGTATATGACTACGTATCTAATTGTCTCAAGATTTTTATTTTTATGAACAGAAACCTTTATTTAGTCATCGCAGAGAAGTGTGTTTGTGCTAAGAAGAAAGAAACTTTGAATTTTTTTCAGTCGGATTGAAAACCGCAAATGTCAAACACTTTGCACACAGTAAAGAGCCTTGTACGTGAGACATGATATTAGACAAACTGATTAACAGTAGGTAGTGTGGTTGAAGTTTTATACCAACCTTAAAGACATGAAAACGAATTGTTTGAAGTGTTTATTCGCCAGGTTACAACAAATTGCACTTCTTCCCGAATTTACTTTATGTTAAAACGCAGAAGAAATTTTTGGGAAAAAGGCTTTGTAAATGATGACTTTAATGTCATCATTTACAAAGACTCTATTAGGCTATTTCGCAAAGGGAATGCGTTTGAAAGAAGCTGAATGGTTGGAGAATGAACCGGTCGAATGCAGAAGGTAAAACCAATTGAGGACCTTAGACAAAAATATTTGTATTGTGATTTTATAACATATGAAAACACGAATAAGATGAGAAACTGCTGGAGTATATTAACATGAAAATAGATATCTCACATTCTATTTGATAAATAAAAATATGGATAGATATATAAACATATATATGTGCATGAGAGATAATCGTATGAGTTCTTTTTTCCAATAAATAATTAAAAAAATGCATTGGAACAGAAGAAAATGGCGTCAGGAAAAGATGAGGAGGAAGTAGTTACACGGAAGCTAGCAAAAATATTAATTTAAATAAGAAGTCAGTCAATCAGTCAGTTAAGTGCCATACGTGATACACGCTTGGGCGATCATGTCTCGAAAGAGACATGACTGACTGACTGGGCAGAAGATTATCCCGCAGTAGTTGCCATTGCTTTCTGTGGTAGATTGGTTGCCGACCAAGGCTATAGAACCCAATCTGTCCTGTTATTTGACTCATGGCTAGAGAGGAAAGAGATGTATTATATTATTTAGTAGTAATTAATGGGGGATCAGTTTATTACTTCATAACAATATAAAACTGATCCCCACTTTGTGCCCAATAGAAACCTTATTCAATTTCTCAACGATTATATTCAGTCAGTCAGTTAAGTGCCATACGTGATACACGCTTGGGCGATCATGTCTCGAAAGAGACATGACTGACTGGGCAGAAGATTATCCCACAGTAGGTTGCCATTGCTTTCTGTGGTAGACTGGTTGCCGACCAAGGCTATAGAACCCAATCTGTCCTGCTATTTAACCCATAACTGGAAGGAAGAAACGGATTAATACCTTTCCCAAGAGTATTTGCGCGTAATGGATTTGACTGGAATTCGAACTCGGCTCCCCGGTTTCTCGTTCCGAGCCGATATCCACTGTACCAAATAAGAAGACGGGGATAGAAAAAACAAAAACAAAGGAGTAACGGTTGCGATGGTTAAATTGTCGTATAATTGATGCAAAAATAAAAAAAACAACACTGACAATTCATTTTAACAGATATATTTACTAAAACTGCCTCAAAATATCATGAAATACTACAGGGAAAAACATTTCTTCAATAAAATCGTTTTCAAGCACGTACGTCAGGTAACTTTGGAATCTTCTAGACGGTCTCGTTGCTTAAGTTGTCGAATGCTGTCAATAATCCTTGCCTTCAGTTCATTTTTGGTGTCACAAGAGATTTTGTCGGTCTCTCCTTCAAATGCGGCTCACATAGAATCAGTAATGTGATAGATAGGTACTGACTTGGTGGCTCGTCTACAGCCACTTCCCCACCGACGAAATGTGGCCTCCCTTTGTCTGTTCTATAAATACTTTCATGGCTTCTGCTCGAAAGAACATAAGTCACTGGTGCCACCTCAACAGGTGTTTACTCGTGCAACCAGATTGGCAACTGGGTCCCACCCATTCGCAGGTTAGCCAAATGCAGACGACAATTCTACTCCTTCAGCTTCTTCTCTCGCACTTCCCGCCTGTGGAACTCGCTCCCATATTTTTGCTTTCCTGACGACTACAACCTCCAGGAATTTAAAATCTTTTGCACCTCTTCTGGACAGTCTTCTTGCTTAAGTTGTCGAATGCTGCCATAACCCTTGCCTTCAGTTCATCTTTGGTGTCACAAGAGGTTTTGTCTGTCTCTTGCTCAACTGTGTCCCACACATAATAATCATAGAGGTTGAAATCTGGGGAGTTAGATGTCTAGATGTAAGGGGTTATGCAGTTCCAGAAATTGTTTGACAGTTAAAAAATGGGTTCTCCTTCTAGATTGGCATGATGCAAAGTTCTGTTGCCAAACATATTGTCTTCCAGCAGCCACTATCTTGACCCAAAGCAACCTTATCTTCTCAAGGTACTTGATGTAACCTTCTGTGTTGAGCCTGAGGTCATCCCCAACAAATTCGGAAGTTCTTTTCTTATCAGAACCAGTACCATTCGCCGTACATAGACAAAGTGTTGGAACGTCTAGGAAAAGTAAGCGTTATAGAAAAAACAAATTACAGTCTGTTATAGGATTTCCCCTTTCTATATGATAATGGACTCGAATGAGTATACATATACTCCTGTCATAGAAAGAACAGCAGTTGCTGCAATAGAGTTGAGAGTGGAGAGTATTCATAGAGATCCGTGCGAGTTATCGGAGAGTACCGGAACTGATACGTAAGTTACCGAGAGATACCGAAGTTACCCAGAGTCTACCGCAACAGAAGTCAGACTAGCTCTGAGCTGCACTCAGCTAGAATAATTTTTTTTTTTTAATCATTTCACCCCGAGCAAGGCGGAAACACCACTGATGTGCAGGGGGTTACATAAATGTAACAAGATTAATTAGAAAAGAGTGAGGAGTACAAACTAGTTAGAAAGGAACAATAGAAAGCTGAGAAAGCAGGTACGATGCCAGATACATAGGTGGAGAGAAAGGGAAGGTTATACAGGGGTGGGGAGAGAGCTAGAGGCCAGTGGTTAGTAGATGAGTATTAACTTTGCATTTAAATTTCTGGAGGTTGTAGCCGTCAGGAAAGCAAGAATACGGGAGTGAGTTCCACAGGCGGGAAGTGCGAGAGAGGAACCTTCAGTATACAAGGATATACCATTTCCAACGACATCACTTCAAGATTTGTATATATTTATTTTATTTTCTTACTAATAGTATTCCTGCATTTACTAACCTGCGTTCAAGTTTGCATATTACGTTCAATATAACTTACTTTTCTATCTCCATATCTGTTTTTGTTGTTCATTATTTTGTGCGGTTCCTCACCCTGAATCCACAACACAGTCAAAAGGCGAGTCCAATATGTAAAGAAAAAATATAAAATCAGAGTTTGCACTGACTAATTCAGGGAATTGAATGACTGCCTGAAACAGCATACTTTCAGCAAAAGATATATTTGCAAAGCTGAATGGAGGAAAAATATTTACTTGGTTAGTCTTGTCAGAAGTATATTAAAAATTCCGATGGACGAGAAGTGTACAAAAAAAAAAAAAATTATAAATACGCACAAGGGTCTCTTTAAGTTTAACATTCACCGTTCCGAGTAAAAGTCGCACCCGCAATTTTTCAACAAGCAACTGACACGATGCTAAGTGGTTTGGGTTACGGTATGGCATATCTTTACGATGTGTTAATTAAAAGCATAGACCGTAATGAAGATGCGAAGCACATGAACGAGGCGATTAAAAGGATAAAGGATTACAGCTTTAAACTGAATATAGACAAGTGTTAGTTCTTTCTACGAAAATTAAGTATTTAGTTCAAATTATTGATGAGAAAGTTAGGAGGCCGGATCCACTCAAAACTAGTGCTATAAAAAACATGTCAGCAACCAGAAATATTGAATCCTTACAAGCATTCTTATGATTGGCGAACTAATATAGTAACTACATTCTTAAAATAAACACAGAGTCAGTCAGTTAAGTGGACAATCATGTCTAGAAAGAGACATGACTGACTGGGCAGAAGATTATCCCGCATGAAGTTGCCATTGCTTTCTGCGGTAGATCGGTTGCCGACCAAGGCTATAGAAACCATTCTGTCGTAATATTTAACCCATAAGTGAAGGGAGAAGAGATAGATTATATTACATTATTATATTAAGTATAATTATTGGGGGATCAGTTGATTACTTCGGTTCACACTTCACCCACGTCTATTGAACAGGTTAAGAAGCTCATCCCTTGTTCCCTGTTTAGGATGTGGTTTCCGGCTTTCTCTTTTCCAATCATCTCACTTTGTTTTTTTGGGTTTTTTTTCAATTGGAGTAGATAGATCTGTCTATCGCCCTGTTCACACACCACCCACGTCTATTGAACAGGTTTAGGATGTGGTTTCCGGCTTTCTCTTTTCCAATCTTTTCACTATTACATAGGCCCCTGCACATTGTTCGGGGTGATACAATTAAAAAAAAAACCCGATCCCCCACTTTATGCCCAGTATAAATTTTAATTATGTTTCCAACTATTATATTCAGTCAGTCAGTTAAGTGCCATACGTGATACACGCTTTGGGCGATCATGTCTCGAAAGAGAGAGACATGACTGACTGGGCAGAAGATTATCCCGCATAAAGTAGCCACTGCTTTCTGCGGTAGACTGGTTGCCAGCCAAGGCTATAGAACCCATTCTGTCCTAATATTTAACCATAACTGGTGGGAGAATAGATAGATTATATTACGTTATTATAATAAGTATAATTAATGAGGGTGTAGGTTATTACTTTATAGCAATAGAAAACCGATCCTCCACTTTATGCTCAGTAGAAGTTTTAATTATGTTTCCAACTATTATATTTAGTCAATCAATTAAGTGCCATACGTGATACACGCTTTGGGCGATCATGTCTCGAAAGAGAGAGAGAGAGAGAGAGAAAGAGAGAGAGAGAGAAGTCTCACTGGGCAGAAGATTACCTCGCAGTATTTTGCCATTGCTTTCTGCGGTAGACGGGTTGTCAGCCAAGGCTATAGAACCCAATCTGTCCTATTATTTAACCCATAACTCGAGGGAAGAGACGGATTAATACCTTTGTCAAGGGTATTTGTGCGCAAGTGAATGTAAGTAATACAACTGGAATTCGAACTCGGCTCCCCGATTTGTCGTTCCGAGTCGATATCCATTGCACCATAATTTGAATAAATTATTAAATAAATGTTGAAAAATATGTTTTGGCCTGAAGTATGTGAGAAAGCATTTCAGAAATTGGATGAAGCTCTATTTTCTTTAATGCATTATTCATTAATGCATTATGACACGAGCAAGGAAATATATGTAGCACGTGATGTTAGCAAATTTGCTTTAGGGGCCGTATTAACTTATAAACAAAATGATGGACAGCTAAAAGCTGTTATAACGTCTCAAGGACGTGAAAATACTCACAAATCGGGAAAGAAGGTTTAGCAATGGTTTCCGCTGTAAAAACAAAAAAACAAACAAAAAAAAAAACAAAGTTTCACGGGCAGTTTGTTTTTTAAGACGGACAGTTTATTTTTCCAACGGATCACCGTCCGTTGGTGACAATTTATGGTACGATAAAAGGTATTCCAACACACATTGCAAACAGACTGCAAAGATGTGCGACTATCTTACTTAAGTATTCTTTTAAAACGGATTATTTACTTTCTGGACTGAGCGTTAGCGGTGCAGTGGATATCGACTCGGAACGACAAATCGTGGTGCCGAGTTCGAATTCCAGTTGAATTCCTTGCATTCACTTACGCGAAAATACCCTTGGGAAAGGTATTAATCCGTCTCTTCCTTCCAGTTATGGTTTAAATAACAGGACGGATTGTGGTTCTATAACCTTGGTCGGCAACCAGTCTACCGCAGAAAGCAATGGCAACCTACTGCGGGATAACCTTCTGCTCAGTCAATCATGTCTCTTTCGAGATATGATTACCCAAAGTGTGTATCACGTATGGCACTTAACTGACTGAATATAATAGTTGGAGACATGATTAAAACTTCTACTGAGCATAAAGTGAGGGATCATTTTTCTCTTGTAATAAACTGATCCCCCAAAATTGTACTTAATATAATAATGTAATATAATCTGTCTATTCTCCTTCCATCTATGAGTTAAATAACAAAAGAGATTTGATTCTATAGCCTTGGCTGTCAACCAGTCTACCGCAGAACGAATTGCAACCTACAGCGGGATAATCTTCTGCCCACTCAGTCATGTCTCTTTCGAGACATGATCCCCCAAGCGTGTTTCACGTATGGCACTTTACTGATTGACTGTATGTAATAGAAATATAATTAAAACTTCCACTGGGTATAAAGTGGGGGATCAGTCTTATATTGTTATGAAGTAATAAACTGATCCCCCACTAATTACTACATAATAATATAATACAGCTCTTCCCCTTCTAGCTATGAGTCAAATAACAGGACAGATTGGGTTCTATAGCCTTGGTCGGCAACCAGTCTACCGCAGAAAGCAATGGCAACCTACTGCGGGATAATCTTCTGCCAAGTCAGTCCTGTCTCTTTCGAGACATGTCGAGATTTGAAGTATAGCGAAATTAGAAAAATTCATAACTCACACAAAAAAGAGTTATTGGAAAAAAAAAAGAAAAATAAGGAAACTATTTTATTAAATTTGTCAAGACACACTAGTGTACGGTGAACAGGTAGTCGTTCCGGCAGTATCAATAAAAAGAATATTACGAAATTTCCGTACGGGACATCACGGCGCTTATGCGAAGTTTCGTGGACTGGAACGGAAGGGATAAAGACATTGAAAATTTAGTCAAAAACTGCAAGAATTGCCAGTTAGCAGCAAAATCATAAGGTTTAACCCATGCCCCAAAACCGACACGCCTTGGCTTAGGTTCTTCTTCTTCTATGTGCCCTGTCCCTTCAGGACGTAGGCGATCATGTCCCTCCACGTCTCCCTATCCCTTGTGGCTCTTAGTATGTTTGCTCCTGTTGCTCCTGGCAACCCCCGTTCCGTCATCCACCTGATCAGACCCTGCAAATATGTTATCCGCTGCCTTCCTCTGTCTCTCCTTCCTTCTATCTGTCCAGTCAGTATCAGGTTCTCCAGACTCTCCTTCCTCATTGCATGTCCCAGGAACTTTGTTATAGTATATATTTGGTACATTGAGAAATGAATGAGAATGATATTAGCATCTGTCAAAGTTACAGCTCATTTCTGACATTTTTAATACACGAAATATTATCCGTGAGTATGAACGGATTTTATTAAAAATAAGCAAACACAGTTTTTGCAATTTATTTAATCTGACATATGTACTTATCAATATATGTTAGAGTTCCAACTATGAGTAAATAGTGAACCCCACAAACAACAGTAAAACAGTGTATAAGAAAAAAAATTATATTCAAAATACCAGTAATACGTTTTTATTTTCAAAAAATTGTAACAATACATATTTATAGTAACATTACCAAATTATTTTAAAACTCACAAGAAAATTAAGTTTCTGTATTGAATAACACATAAGAATTCGATATGCACCAAAACAAATAAAATCAAATTATGAATTCGTGATGTCAAAATCAAGCTGTTATATTACGCCACTGGAAAACAACGAGAAACACGTCTATATCTAAAAATATAATATTTTTATTCCTTGTTGGTGACGCTCGTGTGGAGCAGGAGTGTTTTTGCGCATACGAAGGAGTTGTTGGGAGTCGGAATCCAGTGAAAATCTTAACCTCTTCAGCCCAAATTCTAGACTTTATATAATCTAAACATTCCCACACAATTTTACTTTTTCGGATTTTCGTTTTGTTGAATTTATCTACGGCCAAGTGTATCAATTAATCACACTTAGAGGTTCATTAATGTTCAAGCCTGTTGTCACTTGTTTTTTTTATTTTGTTGACATCATCTACGGCAGGATATATATCTATTAACCACCATTGTTTTTTATTGGCTTTTTATCTTTTAGATGTTGCTGTCAATTACTCTCGCTGTTCAAGGTAATATATTATAAAACGAGTACATAATTTAAACATCTGGGAAATCTTTTAATCGGAAACAGAAAATGTGGCACCAAAATCCGAAGTTGTATTAGAATACCGAAAGTTACCTTCTAAAAGTTAAATAATAACGAGGAAAATTTGTTTAAAAAAAAGAAAATAGCGCTAAACTGCGATATGTTATTAATCCTACATGGCAGTGAATACAAGACAATATCTTTGCACATGACGAGGAGAGACTACAAGCAACATAACGGTACTAGTGAGATCAGCCGTTTCTCTATAAGGAAATATTTAGCGTTCATTGACCGACCGACCAGCCACTAGTGTTAATTTATCGGTTGGAATTTATAAAACCTTAAAGTTTTTTTTCAGGAAAATGTGTTCATCAAGTTCAGTAGCTGTTATCAGCCTATCCACTATTGATAGATTTTTCCATTCCTTATTTGAAGTTGTGTGGAATGTCAACATCTTGATTACGTCATTATTTACTCTTCGAGTTACAGGTGCTATTTATTTTAGTTGATGCTGCTGTTGGTCGTCCTCAAATGATGTGGTTTCTGTTATTTTGTACAGTTCTTTGGTTCTTGTTCTGTAACGCCAGTCTACAAGGTTCAAAGAAGGGGGTCTTCGCCAAGATCCTTAGGTTTTACTTGTTCAAAGCCGGTTTTTACCATTGATCTTAGAAAATGATTGTATAAAACTAACAGTTGAGAGATTTCTGAACGTCTTTGACGTCATGCATGAAATCAGAATGAAAGTGTAGGTCATATGAAGCTATTTATGAACATAATTCGTGTTTCCAGGTTGATGTTTAAGGAAAAATATTTTTGCTCAGTCAGCCATGTATTTTTCGGGATATGATCGCCCAAGACTGTATCCCGCATGTCACTCAACTGACGCAGCTTATACTATGTTAAATTTCGTTTTCTCCGATATTATGTTTGTTATAAGGGATCCATACACCTAAAGTGCTTAATCTAAACTTATTTATGAGTGGAACATTTTCTGTGTGTGTGTGTGTGTGTGTGTGTGTGTCAGTTAGCTAAATAAATATCAAAAATCGATAATCGAAAACATCGGGTTATAGAAGGAGTGGTCCGATTTTAATCAAATTTGATACACTCATAGACAAAGACATAAGAAACGATATTCAGAAGTTTCAAGGTTGCAGTTCTTACAATCGTGCAGAAAATCGATAATATATATATATATATATATATATATATATATATATAAGGCAAGATGTTTGTGTGTGTGTCTGTTTATCTGCCTGCCTGTATGTCTGTTTTTTTTTCGGGTTTGGCTCGAAGTATGTATAATTGTAGTTCTTAGTCTCAGCCATGATACTATTTACTTAGAGGACTTATTTAGCCTTCAAAGTTTAGTTTACGACAAAAATAACTTATCTGATATCGATACCAGGAAATCAAAATTTGACTTACATCCATTCATTTTTCTTTCAGTCTACGATTTCGCTTTAACTGGAAACAACTATTGCTTTTTAGTCTTCCGTGCCAACGTCCAAGGACCATGGATTAGTTTTAAAGCTTTTATTACACCCGGGCAACGCCGGGCTATATTGCTAGTATTTACTAATTCCAAATCTTGTTCTTTATGATGGCTTTAGACTATGTTATATCACTGCCTTTATTTTCAGCTCCAGAGGGTAGTTTCTTTTTAGGAAAAGTTTATATTGAGTTCCATTTCCTGCAGCACTTAAATCCAACGGAGAATCTGTAATGTAACAGATCCCGACTTGGCAGCTCAGATACAGTCACTTTCTCACCGGCGCAATGTGGCTTCCTTGTGTCTTTTCGACAAATACTTTCAAGGTTTCTGCTCCGATGAACTTAGCTCACTGGTGCCCCCTATATATAAATTTACTCGAGCAACAAGATTAGCAACTTCGTCCTACCCTTTTACTGTGACACCAATAAAATATAAACGCAAATTCTACTCCAAAAGCATCTTTTCTCGCACTTCCCGCTTGTGGAATTCCCTTCCATTTACTTGCTTTCCCGACAGCTACAATCTCCATGAGTTTAAATGTAAAGTCAATAGTCACGAGCTAGGACAGATTGGGTTCTATACCCTTGGCTGGCAATGGGTGTACCGCAGAAAGCAATGGTAACCTACTGCGGGATAATCTTCTCTCCAGTCATTCATATCTCTTTCGAGTCATGTCGCCCAAGCGTGTCACGTATGGCACTTAACTGACTGACAATATAACAGTTGAGAACATGAATAAAGCTTCTACTGTGTATAAAGTGGGGAATCAGTTTTATAATGTTATGAAGTAATAAACTGACCCCCCACTAATTACTACTAAATAATATAATACATCTCTTCCCTCTCTAGCTATGAGTCAAATAAAGGGACAGATTGGGTTCTATAGCTTTGGCTGGCAACCAGTCTACCGCATAAAGCAATGGTAAACTACTGCGGGATAATCTTCTGCCAAGTCAGTCATGTCTCTTTCAAGACATGATCGCTCAAGCGTGTATCACATCTGGTAATAACTAACTGATTCCTTAATAGTCATTTTTCCCATATTAGTAAAAGCTTGCATTTTAGTGGTTTTAACGCCTTTCCTCTGTTGAAATGATTAAAAAATATTGATACAGTTTCTTAATTAGGTTGGTGCATTTAGTGGATTTGGATAAGTAGAAATTCTCAGTTGATGTGATCGTAGGCTGCTGTGAATGTAGACAATTTCTTGCAGTTTTTTGATGACATATATCACTGCATCAATTCGCGTGAATTGTTTAAATAAGCCGACCTTTCTGTCGACATGTTTAAATCTTTAATTTTAGTCTAAGGACTCACATTGGCGAAGAACAAAGACATCAGATCAAGGATTCTGACAATTATGGAGCAAGAATTTCAAATTACAGGTGATTGAGGAATGCCAGAGGCTGATAAATGTAAAAAAACGAGACAATACGCGGATCGAAGAAAAGAATATTTCTCGAGTCCAAGAGATAAAACAACCGAAATTTGCAAAATATAAGCTGAAAACATCCCAGTGTGATGGCTCTGTGGGAATCGCATTTAAAAAAATCTTTTAAGGATAAGATTTGGTTCGAATGTTGCTATGTCGGTTACAAAAGCTTCCACTGTTGGTATAAATAAGAAAGAAAGAAGTAAAAAATTTTGTCAAGAAAGTGACTAAACAATCAGATAAGAAAATTGGTTGTCCATCATTGACGAGTACCAAAACGATAGCTAATGAAATGTCTGGAAAACAACCAATGCTAAATTTCAGTGGCAAATTTAGCGCCAACGTATCGGTTAGGGAGAGAAGTTTCAAATCAAAAATCTATGTTCTTACAGGTACGATGAATTTATTTGGTACGGATTGAATCGTGCTTTTCGACTTATGGGAATTCCCTGTAAATTCATTCTGCAACAAAATGGAAATGCCAAGAAACAAAAAATCTGAAGAAACTCAAAAATGTATTTCTATGAAAAATGAATTTCCAGGCGTGTTTTCAAAAGGTCTCGGACAGGTTCGAACTTAAAGACAACATAAGACCAGTATTCAAAGTGCTATTATATGCAGATAGAATAGTCAGTCAGTTAAATGCCATATGTGATACTTGCTTTAAGCGATCATGTCTTGAAAGAAACATGACTGACTGGGTAGAAGATTATCCCACAGTATGTTGCCATTGCTTTCTGCGTAGACTGGTTGTCAGCCAAGGCTATAGAACCCAATCTGTTCTGCTGTTTAACTCATATCTGGAGGGAGAAGGAAAAGGTTATATTTCTTTATTATATTAAGTATAATTAATGGGGGATAAGTTTATTACATTATAACAATAGAAAACCGATCCCCAACTTTATGCTCAATAGAAGCCTTAATGATGTTTCCAACCATTATATTCAGTCAGTCAGTTAAGTGCCATACGTGACACACGCTTGGTTGATCATGTCTTGAAAGAGACATGACTGACTGTGCTGAAGATTATCCCGCATTAGGTTGCCATTGCTTTCTGTGGAAGACTGGTTGCCGACCAAGGCTATAGAACCCAATATGTCCTGCCATCTTACTCATATCTGGAGGGAGAAAAGATAGGTTATATTACATTATTATATTAAATATAATTAATGGGGGATAAGTTTATTACTTTATAACAATAAAAAACCGATCCCCAACTTTATGTCCAGGGGAAGTTTTAATTATGTTTCCAACCATTATATTCAGTGGCATACGTGATACACGCTTTGGACGATCATGTCTTGAAAGAGGCATGACTGACTGGTCAGAAGATTATCCTGCAGTAGGTTGCCATCGCTTTCTGCCGGAGAGTGGTTGCCAGCCAAAGCTACAGAACCCAATCTGTCCTATTATTTAACCCATAACTGGAGGGAAGAACGGATTTTTTACGTACAAATACCTTTCCCAAAGGTATTTGTACGTAAGTGAATGCAAGGAATTCAACTGGAATTTGAACTCGGCTCCCTGATTTGTCGTTCCGAGTTTATATTTATTGCACCACAACGTGCATCTGATATAACAGTAATACCATATATACTGCAAAAGAAAATCTGAAAGGTATTTCATATAGGTCGTCCGGGCGTGTCGAGAATGAAATCATCAATGCGTAACTATACCTATTACCCTAGGATGGACTAGGTGTAGATATTGTCAACATGCTGAAAAAGCACCACCGATGAAAATTCAGCCATGGCCTTAAACGGATGTCCCGTGGATGAAGTTACACATCGACTAAGTTGGACCAATAAATGATTACCTCTACCTTATAATCGTGGACAGTTTCTCCAAGTTACCGGAAATATTCAAGTGTAGACATCCGACATCCGTAAATATTATGAATGTACTAAACGAATTTTTTAGTCGTTTTGGTGTACCAAAAACTTTAGTTAATGTCAACAGTTCACTAGCAAAGAATTTAAGGATTTCTGCTCATCTTTGTCCATAGACAACATTACGACCTCTGTTTACCACCCGAGATCAAACGGGCAAGCAGAAAGATTCGTAGACACTTTTAAAAGATCTCTAGTGGAGAGTGACAAGAAGGGACTACAAATAAACTTTAAGAAAACTGAGTGCGTGATCATCAGCAAAAGATACAACCCAAAATGCCAAATACAGGTGGAGGATAACAGAATCAAACAAGTACAAGAATTTAAGTGCCTAGGAAGTGTTCTAACAGGAGATGGAAAGTGCGACACGGAAATCCGAAGGCTAATTGGCATGGCAAAGGTCGCGTTCCAGAAGATGAGCAAAATGTTAACACACAGGAAAATCTCAATAGAAACGAAGAAAAGAGTGCTAGACTGCTACGTGATGTCAGTTCTTCAATACGGCTGTGAATGCTGGACAATATCATCGAAAATGAGGACAAAACTGAAGGGAAAGGGCATATAGAAGAAGAAGAAGACAGAATTAAGGCATGGACACTGATGAAAGGAGCGAACAAAAGTTTTTACCGGTTTGCAGAATTACTCTCAATCCGAACATAGATTCAGGCTCATCCCCAGCCGAACTGATGTTCCCGAGAAAAATTCGGTCAGTGTTAGGCTATTGCTTAGTGCAACGAAAAGAACGGTAGTAAAAGAAAACTTTGCGACCAAATTTTGTAAACCAGAGTTTTCTTCCGAAATTCTAAATTCTTCCGGGAAGACGGAACTCTCACCAACAGACATGGCAGAGTTATATACATGCTCATAGGAAGAAGATTTAAATGTAAGATACATTTAAATCGGTTAAGGTCAAGCCATACGAAAGATGTTACGCCTAGTGAAGAAATACATATGAAGGTAATATATGACGCATTTGAAATACCAGTTCCCATAACTCTACCAGTATAGATGGAAGTATCTCCAACCCCACCATTGCTGGAAGTGTCAGGTTCCTGATAATCGCTAATGCCACACATTTCACCAGCATAAGAATTGGTGAGACATAATGAGACGTAAAACTACTACTTCTTCTATGAGCCCTGTCCCTTCAGGACGTAGGCGATCATGGTTCTCCATGCCTCCCTATCCATTATGGCTGTTAGTATGTTTGCTCCTGTTACTCCTGGCAACCCCGTTCCGTCATCCACCTGATCAGGCTCTGCAAATATGTTATCCGCTGCCTTCCTCTGTCTCACTTTCCTTCTATCTGGCCAGTCAGTATCAGGTTCTCCAAACTCTCCTTCCTCACTGTGTGTCCCAGTAACTTCAGTTGTCTCTTCCTGATGCTCAGTATCAATTTCCTTTTTGTTGTCATTCTTTCCAACACCTCATCGTTGCTTGCATGCTCAGTCCACGATATCTGTAGCATTCTTCTGTAGAACCACATTTCGGCTGCTTCCAGTTTTGTCCTCATTTTCGATGATATTGTCCAGCATTCACTGCCGTAAGAGAAAAGAATGTGAAACAATTATGTCTTGACCCCCCCCCAAAGATATTAAGCAAAATTTAATGGGACAATAAACTCAGAAGGATGGTGTTGTATTGGAATATCCCACACTCCCCAACACCTATGTGGACTGACTATATTGGTAGCAATATATAGAGGACACTGTGACTTGCTTCGTCAATGACTAGCCTGCCACCAGATACCCTGTCTTGTCGTAATTTATTCTCTTTACAATGTGGCCTCCCTTTGTCTGTTCTATAAATATTTTCATGGCTTCTGCTCGGAAGAGCTTAAGTCACTGATGCCTCCTCAACAAGTGTTTACTCGTGCAACCAGACTGGCAACTGGGTCCCACCCATTCACAAATGCAGACGATAATTCTACTCCTGCAGCTTCTTCTCTCGCACTTCCCGCCTGTGGAACTCGCTCCCGTATTCTTGCTTTCCTGACGACTACAACGTCCAGAAATTTAAATGCAAAGTCAATACTCATCTACTAACCACTGGACTCTAGCTCTCTCCCCACCCCTGTATAACCTTCCCTTTCTCTCCACCTATGTATCTGTCATCGCACCTGCTTTCTCAGCTTTCTATTGCTCCTTTCTAACTAGTTTGTACTCCTTACTCTTTTCTAATTAATCTTTTTACATTTATGTAACCCCCTGCACATCAGTGGCGTTTCCGCCTTGCTCGGGGTGAAATGATTAAAAGAAAAACCTCTCTACTTTCATCTACGCATTGTTGCTGTTCTTTCACTCGAGTATCACCTTTTCTGTTTGTAGCCTTTTTAAAGGATACAACACAATTAAACACCAATCAACATAAATATCTTTTGTTTGAACGGTGTCTTGATTACTATAGACATTATTATATACCCAGTTATTATTTACCAGTATTATAAATACGAAATGTGTATTGACAATTTTCCAACTTTATTATCTAATTTAAAATTATCGAAGAGTTTGTCCAATTCTGCTGTGATTACAAATAAATGTGGAAACCATTTAACATTAGAATTAATACGACAAAACACATCACTGATGTCCAGGGTAGATATAGAAATTGGTTAGTCAATTGCTGCTGTCATTTTGTGGTTGATCAATCTTTGAAATTAGTACATTAACATTTATCAAGAAAGAACATCAAATGTTATTAATATAATGAATTGATTTGATTTATTTTTTCTGGCTTACTTTAAAAAAAATTTGTTGAATGAATGATGCCGTTTTTGGCAATGGCATAGCAGTATTTTTTAGAATAATAATTATTTTTACAGGTACAAGTCCTACAATTCAACCCTTAGCTGGGGAGAGATGATATGAATTCTTACTGTTCTGAAGTGAAATTTGCGATCAAGTGAATGTAACGAAAACTTGTTTGAGGAGCAACCATCGTTGCCCTCAAATTGTTATTGTAAAATTTATTCGGAAAATATATTCGTATAATCCTAAATATTTATCAGATTTAAATAAAAGGTTAGTAAGCCATAAAAAAGAAATCGCTCAATTCTTTTCTTTCTTTACGTTCTGCCATTTTCATTTTCAACAAATGTTTGTTTATTTATTGTCTGTTTGCTATTTTACTTTCATTCTTTTTCTTTCTTTTTCTTTCTTTCTTTCGTTCTTCACCCAGACATTTATTCATGATTATTCTGTGTGCTTTTTTCTTTTCTTTATAATTTCACGTTTCTTGTCAACTACTTTTAATTGGTGATCATTATTTAACGTTCTTTCTTTCCTCATTTCTTTCTTCCTTTAAACTCTTTTAATTCGTTTTCCCTAATACTTTCTGTTTTCATTCTATCTGTCTATCTTTCTTTCTTTTTTCAGCCATTTTATCGTTATTTTTTTCATTATTTGTTTCTCATAAAATATTTTTGATTTTCCAGTTGTTATCTTTCCTTCTTTCATTCATTATTTCTTTCGTTCTTTTCACTTTTATTAAATTAGTTTCGCATAATACTTTGTTTTTTTCTTATTTTCTTTGTTTTCCCCTTTTTCTTTTCTTTCCTTCTTTTTTCTAACTTTCTTGTTTTTAATTTGCTCGTTTTCTTTCTTTCTTTCTATCTACTGTTCTTTTTTTCTTTCTTCTTTTACGTTCTTTTATTTTTGTCTTCCTAGCTTTCTGTCTTACTTTTCATTTCATAAATTTCTTTCTTTCTTTCTTGTCTTTTATTTCCTCCTTTCTTTCTTTCTTTCTTTTCATTTCTTCATATTCTTCTTTTTTTCGTTCTTGATTTTCGTTTCCTCCTTTTCTTTCTTTCTTTCTTCCCTTCTTGTTTTTCATTTATTCATTTTCTTTTATTTTCGTGCTTGATTTTCGTTTCCTCCTTCTCTTTCTTTCTTTCTTTCTTTCTTTCTTGTTTTTCATTTATTCATTTTCTTTTATTGTCGTGCTTGATTTTCGTTTCCTTCTTTTCTTTCTTTCTTTCTTTCTTTCTTGTTTTTCATTTATTCATTTTCTTTTATTGTCGTGCTTGATTTTCGTTTCCTCCTTTTCTTTCTTTCTTTCTTTCTTTCTTGTTTTTCATTTATTCATTTTCTTTTTTGTCGTGCTTGATTTTCGTTTTCTCCTTCTCTTTCTTTCTTTCTTCGTTGTTTTTCATTTTCTCATTATCTTTTTTTTTTCGTTCTTGATTTTCGTTTCCTCCTTTTATTTCTTTCTTTTTTCTTTCTTTCTTTCTTTCTTTCTTGTTTTTTATTTTCTCATAATCTTTCTTTTTTTCGTTTCCTCCTTTTCTTTTTTTCTTTATTTTTTTCTTGTTTTTCATTTTCTCATAATCTTTCTTTTTTTTCTTTCTTGATTTTCGTTTCCTCCCTTTTCTTTCTTTCTTTCTTTCTTTCTTTCTTTCTTTTGTTTTATTTTATATTTACACTCCTTCTTTCGTCTTTTCATTTATATTTTTTGTGAGATATTTTGTATTGTTTGATTGTGATTTTACTTTCTTTAAAATTTTGATTTCCCTCCTTCTCTTTATTCTTTTCTATCCTTTTGTTCCTGTTTGACTCCCCTTCTTTTCCTCTCTTTCTCTTACCCTCATTTCATATTGACCTTCTCTTCACTCTTTCTTTTCCCCTCCAACACACCGTCACACAGACACACAGGTAAGACGAACGGACAAGCCAGGCTAGAAAGGGTTTATTTATACAAACGTCGCTAGATACATAATTAAGAAACCGGCCTCTTATATGCAAAGCCATAAATAAACTGACACACATGTGTCAGACTGAAATGATGTTAATTGAAGGCGACAGACACGCATCTCAGGCCTACAAGAGTATGACGAGACTGCAGGACAGGACCCAGTCACAGAATTAACCAACGCGAATCCAGGCTTTTCAACGCTTCTTTATGAAACTAATACATAAAAAGTATTTTGAGATTTTCAAACAGCCTCATTAATAATAATAATAATAATAATAATAATAATAATAATAATAATAATATATATATATATATATATATATATATATATATATATATATACTAGCAGTATAGCCTGGCTTTGCTCGGGTGTAATGAAAGCTTGAAAACTAATCCATGGTCCTGGAGCTCAGACTCTTTGGACATTGGCACAAAAGACTAAAAAGCAATAGTTGTTTCCAGTTAAAGCGAAACCGTCTATTGAAAGAAAAATGAATGGATGTAAGTTAAATTTTGATTTCCTGGTATCGATATCAAATAAGTTTTTTTCGTCGTAAACTGAATTTTGAAGGCTAAATAAGTCCTCTGACTAAATGTTATCATGGCTGAGACTAAGAACTACAATCATACCTACTTAGAGCCAAACTCGAAGCAAAAACCAAAATAAAAGGACTGAAAAAAATACAGACATACAGGTAGATAAACAGACACACATAAAAAAATCTTGCCTTTTATATATATATATTATCGATTTTTGCACTATTGTAAGGACTGCAATCTTGAAACTTCTGAATATCGTTTTTTATGCCTTTGTCTATGAGTGTATCAAATTTGATAAAAATCGGACCACTCCTTCTATAACCCGAATTTTCGATTATCGATTATCGATATTTATCGGGGGTACCTAGACAAAAAATCTGGCTAAGAACAGTGGCAGACGCTTATAGTACAATTGTGTAAATTTTCAAGAAAATCGGTTCAGCTGTTTCGGAGTCTATAGGTAACAAACACACACACACACACAGAGACAAAGTTCCATTTATATATATATATATATATATATATATATATATATATATATATATATATGATTGTAGATTCCGTGAAACCTCACAAAATAATGAACCACAAAACAGATAAATAGAAAACAGAAGTCTTCTATTTATATATAAGTTATATTAAACTTAATATTCTATTTAATATAAGTTATATTAAACTTAATATTCTATTTAATATAAGTTATATTAAACTTAAAGATACAAACTTGAACGCAGGTGAGTAATCCAGGTTACGATTCGTAAGAAATATATATATACAAGTCTTTGAAGTGAAGCCGCGCTGGAATTAGTATGGCCGTGTTATACTATTCTGGCTGAGTAGAGCTCAGAGCTACTGTGACTTCTGACGCGGTATCCTCAGTGATACTTCGGTTGCGTTCGGTATCATACGGTAACCTACGGATCTCTTACGGCGTCTTACGGATCGGATACTGATCTCGCTATGGCAGGGGTATATGTATATTCAAGTCGAGTCCATTATCAAAGAAAAAGGGGAGTACCCCAAAACACATATATAAAAGAAATAAGAAAGAGTTTCCTTGTAACGCGTTTCGTAATTCATCTAACTGTAAATGACTAAACGCTTCACAAGAAAACTCTTTCTAATCTGTCATACATTTTCAATATATATATATATATATTAAATATAAATAATATTTTAGAACTTGTACATAATTTTTTGTAAATATCCGTTACAAAGGTACATTTGTTTCGACATTGAAAGTTGAATGTCTCTTCAGACGGAATGTGTAGGAATGGAAGGCCACCATGTACCTATGTAACGGATATTCATAAACAATTATGTACATGTTCTAAAATATAATTTATAATTAATATTCAAAGCTCTGTATATTATATATCGAGCACTGTTTTAAATTAATGTTTTGGATGTAGTAAATATTCATTCTCCGTTCTACATACAATCGGATATATATATATATATAGACAGACAGAAAATCTAAGCAAGAGCCAACAACCTACAACGGCTTCGCCCAACGGCTCGTCAGGGGAATTGGCTCTCGTCTTGGGGTTTTTTCTTTCTTACGATTGCTTGACTTTTTTGTTCATGTACTTCGTTTGTTTCATTTTTTACTTCCCCTTTTTTCCCTCCGAGTTCAATCTCGGTAGGTTGTACAAGATGATTTAAATTATAGCTTAATTAATACTAGTTTCGGCAGAGTTAGTTCTGTTACTATTGGTATTGTAATTACTAATAGTTAATATTATATATATATATATATATATATATATATATATATATGCGGTAAAATTCCGGTAAAGTTTGCTAAAATCCGGGATAAAGTTAGTAAATAACCCTGAGGATCTTAGTAATATCAAAACCAAATTATACTCCTAAACAAACGAAGGGAGATCATGAGCATGTGTCGCCATAAAAATAGGATATATTACAGTAATTATCCTACTCTTGAATTTAGTTCCGATAAAAATTAAAAAAAAATAGTTTGGCAAAGCAGTTACTTCCCCACTACCTACCACTACTAACGCAAGGGTCAGGCCACATACCTCCCACTACCAAGGGAAAATTACTACTAAATTCCTTCTCCCAGTCCAACCCAATGAAAAGCAATACATCCCAACCTTTTCCTTTACCTAAGCTAACCTCTGGGCTTAGAACATTTCCTCATTTCTTGTTTATATGGGGTCGAAGAATGCATGTCTTAAAATGACATGTTGAAAATGGCTATTTATCCATTAAGTTTTATCTGAATTTATATATATATATATATATATATACCCAAGTATTGTTGGAATAATATTCCTTGTTTCAAGAAACACTATTTTTAAAAAAGTGTTCAATACAAAAGTAGAGCTAATAATATTATTTATTCATAAATTATAACATGGATATGTTACAATATCACTACAAAAGTAGCCATTTTGTTTCGACACTTTTGTGTCTTGTCAAGTGGTGTGATAGTTCTTAAAAAAAACGGAGAAAAATGCATTTTTTAAGAACCATCACATAACTGGAAGGAATCGACGGATTAATATCTTTCCCAAGGGTATTTGCGCGTAAGTGAATGCATTGGAATCAACTGGAATTCGAACTCGGCTCCCCGGTTTCTCGTTCCGGGCCGATATCTACTGTACCACAACGCATATCCTCTTAGCAAGTAGGTAGCAAGTAAGTTTTCCATTCATTCATATTGTTAGCTCTACTTATTCAGTTTATTTGTTTTGATTGTGCAATCAGCACTTTTTCTATCTACCGTCTACTGGTTTAACCAGCAATTATTTTACTTATGGTGTGAAAAGAGCCGCATGAGAGCAGAGTGAAAAGATACATCAGGGAGATCGTTGATATTCATCAACGATCCCCCGATATAATCAGATCCCAAGTAGGCATGCACGCTGACGACACCAACATTTCCTCCCTTCTCGATAAGAAATCTGCCGAGACCGACAAAACTTGCCTCGCTGCTGATCATGAAAAGAATCTCCAATCTGTGATAGACAGGAGTCAAAAATTTTAATACTAATTTTAATAAAAAGAAGCTGAAATCCTTTAGACAATCGCTTATATCCCCAATCACCATGGATCAGACTAGTCTCCCTGAAAGCAAAATACTGCGCCTCCTCGACCTAACTCTCTTAATCGACTTCAAGTGGAATGACTACATTGAATCCAGAGTTAAATCTGCTTCTAAGAAGGTTGGCTCAATGTGTAGGACCAGGAAGTGTTTCTCGTCTGAATCTTTCTTGCACAGATATAAATCTACCATCCGCCCGTGCATTGAATACTGCTGTAACATCTGGTCGGGTGCCCCTGCTATTCATCTCAGGTTCTTGACGAAATCCAACAAAGAATTTGTAATGTAATTTATCATGACCTGGAAGCGAAACTGCAGTCAATTTCTTACCGACGTAATGTGGCTTCCTTCTGTTTCTTCTACAAATACTTTCACGGCTTCACCCCGAGAGGCATATTCTCCCGCTATTCATAATAATAGGAGGAGTTCTTTATATTGCAAAAAGGATAGGTCCCATAACAGTATATATATATATATTTTTTTTTTTAATCACATCACCCCAAGCAAGGCGGTAAGGCCACTGGTGTGCAGGGGGCTACGTAAGAGTGAATAGATTGGAAAGAGAAAGCCGAAAACCACGTCCTAAGCAGGGAACAAGGAATGAGCCTCTACATCTATTCAATAGACATGGGTGGAGTGTGAACCAAGCGATAGTTCAGTCTATCTACTCCAAATGAAAAAAATAAAATAAAAAAGAAAACTGAAAAAATTGGAAAAGAGAAAGCCGGAAACCACATCCTAAACAGGGAACAAGGGATGAGTCTCTACACCTGTTCAATAGACGTGGGTGGAGTGTGAACCGGGCGATTGTTCAGTCTATCTACTCCAATTGAAAAAAAAAAGAAAAAAAGAAAAGAAAAGAGAAAAGATTGGAAAAGAGAAAGCCGGAAACCACATCCTAAACAGGGAACAAGGGATGAACATCTACACCTGTTCAATAGACGTGGGTGGAGTGTGAACCGGGCGATAGTTCAGTCTATCTACTCCAATTGAAAAAAAAAGAAAAGAAAAAAGAAAAGAAAAGAGAAAAGATTGGAAAAGAGAAAACCGGAAACCACATCCTAAACAGGGAACAAGGGACGAGCCTCTACACCTGTTCAATAGACGTGGGTGGAGTGTGAACCGGGCGATAGTTCAGTCTATCTACTCCAATTGAAAAAAAGAAAAGAAAAAAGAAAAGAAAAGAGAAAAGATTGGAAAAGAGAAAACCGGAAACCACATCCTAAACAAGTAACAAGGGATGAGTCTCTACACCTGTTCAATAGACGTGGGTGGAGTGTGAATATATGTCAGATTAAATGAATTGCAAACATTATGTTTGCTTATTTTTATTAAAATCCGTTCAAATTCACGGATAATCTTTCGTGTATTACAACCAAAAGATGCCAGATATGAGCTGTAACGTTGACAGATGTTATTTTCATTCATTTCATTAGTCCTTTCAATCTCTTTCCGAGATCATCTTCGAGGGTGTGTGTTATAGTCACATCTGTAACCGGAAAACTGTGTTGATAAAAATTACTGTACATTTTTTCCTGCTTTAAATATAACGTTTGACAAATTACTAGCGTTCATTAGAACGTGAAAATTATCCAAAATGGAATTTTTTATGTGTTGCAATGTCATGGTCTGTTCTTTGTATAAACATTTATAAACATTTATGAACATTACTACAATATTCATAGCTGATTCTATTAGCTGCTTAAGTGTTTTAATGGATATTGCATCGAGAATATGTAGTTTGCTTTTGTTGTTTTCTTATTTAATTTATTTAATCTTACATGTTTAAAAGAAAATTTGCTGCCTAAATATACAAATATATATTTTGTAGTTACGTGTTATTATTTGTAACAAAAGATGAAATGATTGACCAAAATACAGAGCTTAATCAGAAACAAATATTTAATTTACGATAACACAAAATAAAAATATCTACAAAACATACAATTTTTGCATTCAAAACAAGAAACATAGAGTTGACTACTGGCAGGCGAAGTGTTACGAAGGGGATGGAAGGTGTCAAGTATCTTTTACCCAGTGAAGCTAGCAAAGTAGTTTAATTGCTAAACTTTTTGGAAATCCTCAAATGTGTATGCAAAGAATACTTTGTTGTTTGGTCAATGAAAGAGTCAAAAATTTCTATGTACCCATATAGTTGCATGAGGTTCTCTTTCAGGTTTTAGTTGATCGGCAACTTTTAGTAGAGGTTCTTTCGGCTGGATATACAAATCCTGATTCGGGTCGGAGTTGATAATGTCAGTAAATACTTTTAACAACTAACTACTCTCTTCCAATAATCTATTTTTATAAGGGCTAACATCTAATTTTCATGTTTCTTGAATCCTTTCGAATTCTCTAGATTATACTGGAATATACTGGAATAATCTAGAATCTTTCAAAACGTTCTATTTAGTTTCTCTATTTAAGAACTACTTCATGAATTAAAACTTTTTTGTAATAACAAGTAGGACTCAATAGAATCCCTTACTATAACTTTTAACCTTTTTTAGGCATTATTAATACTATTTACAATATATATACATATATATATATATATATATATTGTTACGAAGATGCATTAATTAAAATTAATAGGATCGGGGGTTTGGGGATTTTACTTATTTGCTCATTCTTTTTGTATTTATTATATATATATATATATATATATATATATATATATATATATATATATATATATCCAAGTATTGTTGGAATAATATTCCTTGTCAAAAGAAACACTATTTTTAAGAAAGTGTTCAATACAAAAGTAGCGCTAATAATATTATCTATTCATAAATTATAACATGGATATGTTACAATATCACTACAAAAATGAACCATCACATCACAAAAAGAACCATTACATCACTTGACAAGACACAAAAGTGTTGAAAGAAAATGGCTACTTTTGTAGTGATATTGTAACATTTCCATGTTATAATTTATGAATACATAATATTATATATATATATATATATATATATATATATATATAGTTGGTATGTTAAAATAAATGGTGAAAATGATTTATTTTTGAAAATATAAGATGAATTCATGGCTATTTTGAAAATTAGGAATGGTAGTTGTAGGAAATGCATTTAGGTTGTCAAAATTGTTCAATCAAAAATGAGAATTATGTAATCATGGAGATTTAATATTTTGGTTATGAAAGTGAGCAAAATGGCTTGGTTCTAGACATGTCACTTTTTAATTTTGTTTGGGTAAGATACATAGTGGGACCTTAGATTTTTTAAATGGTTAGACAATACTTTATAACAGGAGGTTCAATTTTAGGGTTTTTTTTATTGAACAATTGATTTTTTACTACTATCTGTGAGTAAAGGGGATACAAAATTTAGGTCAAAAATAGGATAAAATAATAATGGTATACTTATATTTATTATATTGTATTAAGAACAACAATTTAGTTTTGTGTGGGTTATTTATTTTATTAAAATAATATTCATTTTTTTTTTGTTTAGAATCAGAATTTTACCAATTATGGCATACTAAGGTATATTATATATATATAAAGGATGTGCGTTGTGGCGCATTGGATATCGGCTCGGAACGAGAAATCGAGGAGCCGAGTTAGAATTCCAGTTGAATTCATTGCATTAACTGACGCGTAAATACCCTTGGGAAAGGTATTAATCCGTCTCTTCCTTCCAGTTATGGGTTAAATAACAGGCCAGATTGGGTTCTATAGCCTTGGCAACCAGTCTACCGCAGAAAGCAATTGCAACCTAGTGCGGGATAATCTTCTGCCCAGTCAGTCATGTCTCTTTCAAGACATGATCGCCCAAGCGTGTATCACGTATGGCACTTAACTGATCTGACTGAATATAATAGTTGGAAACATAATTAAAACTTCTACTGGGCATAAAGTGGGAGATCGGTTTTCTATTGTTATAATTTAATAAACTGACCCCCACTAATTATACTTAATACAATAATATAATATAATGTTTCTCTTCAGTTATGGGTTAGATAACAGGACAGTTTGGGTTCTATATCCTTGGCTGGCAACCAGTCTACCGCAGAAAGCAATGGCAAACTTCTGCGGGATAATCTTCTTCCCAGTCAGTCATGTCTCGAAAGAGACATGATCGCCCAAGCGTGTATCACGTATGGCACTTAACTGACTGACTAAAGGTATATTATAGGATAAAAGACAAATTAAATATTGTGTGGATTATTTATTTTGGCAAAATAATTTTTTTTAAATTAAGTTATATTGGAGTATAAGCATTGCAATTAATAGAATTTAAAGATTTTTTTTTATGGTGTTGGAAATTTTTTTTAATTTGAACTGAATAATTCTAGTATACCAAAGTATATTATAGTTTAGAAAGCCAACTAGTATTTTCTGGACCATTTATTTTTGTAAATTTAATTTTAATTTTTAAGTTATATTAGAGCACAAGTTATGAATTAATAACTTATGATTAATTAAATTTTAAAGAAAAATATTTTCGATGTTTACATAAAACAGTCAGTTCATCCCTACGGTTCAAGAGTTCACCATTTTTAGGGAACCTTAAAATCTGCAGCTTTTCGCTCAGGCACAAAGGTCAGAGGTCATTGAACGACATACAGATTTTTGTTTTTTCAAGAATGTTCCATTTTACTTTGGTCGTTTTGTTTGTTTCCTTTAACTTTCGAAAATACGCAGAAAGGGATGTTTGCTTTCGATATGTGTTTGAAGGAGTGAGTGAGTGAGTGAGTGAGTGAGTGAGTGAGTGAGTGTGTGAGTGAGTGAGTGAGTGAGTGTGTGAGTGAGTGAGTGAGTGAGTGTGTGAGTGAGTGAGTGAGTGAGTGAGTGAGTGAGTGAGTGAGTGTGTGAGTGAGTGAGTGTGTGAGTGAGTGAGTGAGTGAGTGTGTGAGTGAGTGAGTGAGTGAGTGAGTGTGTGAGTGAGTGAGTGAGTGAGTGAGTGAGTGAGTGTGTGAGTGAGTGAGTGAGTGAGTGAGTGAGTGTGTGAGTGAGTGAGTGAGTGTGTGAGTGAGTGAGTGAGTGAGTGTGTGAGTGAGTGAGTGAGTGAGTGAGTGAGTGTGTGAGTGAGTGAGTGAGTGAGTGAGTGAGTGTGTGAGTGAGTGTGTGAGTGAGTGAGTGTGTGAGTGAGTGAGTGAGTGAGTGAGTGAGTGAGTGAGTGTGTGAGTGAGTGAGTGAGTGAGTGAGTGTGTGAGTGAGTGAGTGAGTGAGTGAGTGAGTGTGTGAGTGAGTGAGTGTGTGAGTGAGTGAGTGAGTGAGTGAGTGAGTGTGTGAGTGAGTGAGTGAGTGAGTGTGTGAGTGAGTGAGTGTGTGAGTGAGTGAGTGAGTGAGTGAGTGAGTGTGTGAGTGAGTGAGTGAGTGAGTGAGTGAGTGAGTGAGTGAGTGAGTTAGTTTTGCTTAACGGCATATCAACCTCTGTGGGTCATTTAATGCAAAAAGTTGGGGTTTTAGGGTATTTTTTTAAAATGTTCGGTTATAGTGAGAAGGTTAATTTAGTCAGATTTTAAATAAAATTTTGTTTTTATTCTTTTTTATTTCAGAAAACTGAAAATGTCTTCTAGTTTTGCATTCAAAAATGTTTTGCTGAGAATTTTTTCCTTCAAAAATGTACGTTTTTCTCTAAAAGTATTTTTATGTATATACTAGCAGGATAGCCCGGCGTTGCTAGGGTGTAATGCAAGCTTTAAAACTAATCCATGGTCCTGGAGCTCAGACTCTTTGGACGTTGGCACGAAAGACTAAAAAGCAATAGTTGTTTCCAGTTAAAGCAAAACCGTAGACTGAAAGAAAAATGAATGGATTTAAGTCAAATTTTGATTTCCTGGTATCGATATCAAATAAGTTTTTTCGTCGTAAACTGAATTTTGAAGGCTAAATAAGTCCTCTGAGTAAATGGTATCATGGCTGAGACTAAGAACTACAATTATACCTACTTAGAGCCAAACCCGAAACAAAAACTAAAATAAAAGGGCTGAAAAAAATACAGACATACAGGCAGATAAACAGACACACATACAAACATGTTGCCTTTTAAATATATATATTATCGATTTTATGCACTATTGTAAGAACTGCAACCTTGAAACTTCTGAATATCGTTTCTTATGTCTTTGTCTATGAGTGTATCAAATTTGATTAAAATCGGACCACTCCTTCTATTACCCGATTTTTTTCGATTATCGATTTTCGATATTTATCGGGGGTACCTCGACACAAAACCTAGCTAAGAACACTCGCAGACGCTTATAGTACAACTGTGTAAATTTTCCAGAAAATCGGTTCAGCCGTTTCGGAGTCTATAGGTAACGGACACACACACACACACACACACACACACACACACACACACACACACACACACACAGACAAAGTTCCATTTCTACATAAGTTTAGATATTTCTATAAAAGCATTTTTATATTTTCATAGTTTTTGACTCCAGTTTAGTGGTTAACTATTTGCCCATAGCTGGGACCCTAACAGGTGCTACCACTCTGGGTCAGGGTGGACCTGGGACTAACAGCAAATAAAAGGTGGTTCCATGCTCCTCACAACGAGAGACTTTGCTGCCGGATGCAGTTTACCATCAGGACCATTTTTGAAGGAAGTTAAGTGCATATACCAACGTTGTTTAAATTCAATTAACAAGGCTTACCTGCTCAATATTTTATTTAATTTTATACTTTTCCAGTAAAATAAGTTAAATTTGTATAAGCTCATAATTTTCGTTGTATATTCAGGCATCTCAGTCGTTATCTGGATTTGGCTGTTGTCGAATTCTCTTGGCCTCACGCTGGGATATTTACAAAGCTCGTATTTAAGTCGATTAAAAGTGACGTCACTGTGACGTAAGTGTGACGCCAGAGTAACGTCTTGCGTAACGGTTACAAATGGCTAGACCGTACCAGACAAGCACTTTCAAATGTTTACAGGCATTGTTATAATTTTGTACGGAGATTGAATATCATGTACGCCATTCACGATCCCATCTCCTGGAGTGTATGATAGTTTATGTAATGTGGGCTGCATAATGATTTTTAGTTTTTCTTATATATTTCTTTTTGTTCTTTGTGGTGTATTTTTTAATGTCTAATATCATTTGTCTTGCGTTGACAGTTATTTTGCTTTCGTGCACATGCCAAGTATTACATCAGAAACTATCGATTAGCAAAGAGAAATAGAAAGACAGAAAGGTTTAATTGCCTTAGAAATAAACACTGCATTTTGTCAGGCAGTCTGGGGATTACTTCAAGCGTGAAGCATACTGAGTTGATTCTTATATTAGGTTGTCCCAAAAGTTCGTAAACACTTGCAAAAAATTGAAATTTTACTCGCCAAGTAATCTATGGTTACCAGAAAACACTTGCAACAGACTTGAAATTTTACTCGCAAAAACAACAAAAATTATTGCTCAAAATAAAGACCATAATTTTCCAAGACTCTGCCATCGATCTGCAAGCTTTCGGATCTGGTGTCTCTTGCCCTTTCTGAACTCATCGCTTGTCTCGATTGTGCAGGACCAGATAGACCCATTTTTCGTCGGATGTCACAATGCGCTTCCAAAAACTCTCATCAAATGGATTGCTGAGCGACTGACGGCAGATTTTAAATCATCTGTTGGCTTGTGCTTCGGTGAGTTCGTGCGGATGTTGGCGCGGCTTTTTGTGAACAAAATCAAGTTGCTTCAAATGTCGGTGAATTGTCGATTTGCCAACTCCAAGCTCATCAGCCAATTCTCGAATGCTCGATGAAGGCGCAATGTCCAACCCGGTTTGCAAGTCTCCATCATCCAATTTTAACGGCCGTCCCGAACGAGGCTTATCTTCAAGACTCACGTCGCCTGAATCGAAACGCTTGTACCACTTTGAGATCGCCGCATATGCAATTGTTCCTTCACCTTCGGCAGCACAAATCTCTTCTGCAGCTTTTCGGTTTGAAAGACCTTGCTTCCAGCAGTAACGAATCAAAACTCGCAGCTCAATTTTATCAATTGTCATCTGGAATACAAAGATGAAGATCACTATAACAATATAAACGAAAAAAAATGCATAAAAATTCAATTATTTGCAAGTGTTTACGAACTTTTTGAACAACCTAATATCCGCATTGGCTTTAGCTATAAACGTTTTATCTCCGGTGTTGATAACACCACTTATACAAGCATCAATATATATATATTGAAACCCAGACAGTTAGATAATTAAGCAAACGTCATACCAATTGTACCACGGGGCCCTATATTTTTCTTTTACCTTTTTTTGTTTTTTGAATGAGCGAGGAAAGCTTTTTGTAGATTGCCGGTACAATTACTCGTTATGGGCACGTGAGCGTCTACTTGTGACAATTTTCTGGATGATTGTAAACATTAACTGTTGTATAATTTGGGTCTGAGGAGAGGTTGTTTAGCTGCGAAATATTAATTACTCATGGATTTGTAAAATATCTAAACATTTTTTCAAGATTATATTACTCTCTTAAATTTAATAAAAATTGAACATTGAGTTCTTGTAAGTTTGTCTCTATTGGATTTTATCTGACAAAAAATACCAAATATTCTAAGTTACATATATATATATATATATATATATATATATATATATATAACTTAGAACATTTGGTATATGCAGCAATATATATATATATATATATATATATACATACATATACATATATGCATTGCTGCATATATATATATATATATATATATATATATATATATATATATGTATATCTTTCCCCTCCGTTTTTTGTAAGTTAAGCTTTTGTTGTTCTTCTTGTGTCCTGCATTTATAATTCATAATAAAGTCAACGAATACCTTTGAAATGTGTTGACCGAAAGGTTCCTCTGGTTAGGTTATTAAAATGACGTATATATTGTTCAAAGCAATACATATATATATGTCTGATTAAATAAATTGCAAACATTATGCCTGCTTATTTTTAATAAAATCTGTTCATACTCACAAAAGTTTCTTCCATCTCTTACAAGTGAAATATGTGAGAAACGTTTTATAATTTATAAAGAAGTTTTTATTTTCCATTGGAAAACCTGATACTGACAGGCCAAATTGAAGGAAAAAGAGACAAAGGAAGGCCGCGGATAACGTATTTCTCGGGCCTGAGCAGGTGGATGACGGAACGGGGGTTGTGAGGTGTAACAAGAGTAAACGTACTAAGAGGCACCAGGGATAGGGAGACGTGGAAAGCCCTAATCGCCTACGTCCTGAAAGGACAAGGCACATAGAAGAATTTATTGTTGACCATAAACTCTAGCACAAACTATAGTCATTGACAGAATCTTTGTTGTGTCATGAAGCAGCTACTCTCTATGCATTTTACTTCTAAGCATTGCTACAAACAAAAGAAATTACCAAGAACTTAATGAATTATGTGAATGCGTTCAAGGCCACTCTGTGCCAAACGGCGTAACTCTGCGTACTTTACCTCTATTAATATAGCAACAAGCCCGATACCTTTTGATATGGCCTCGTATATATATATATATATATATATATATACGAAGGTTAACGAAACTGGTTATAAGCAACCGACAATTTGAAACGATTTGTTTGAAAGTTATTTTTGATCGATACTCGTATTTAAGTAGATATTCTGTTTATAATCAAACAGTATTATATATTTATTTCTACCGGCCTGATTATTTACGATAATCATCATGTTACGGAAATTAACGAAGATTAACGAAATTTGGTTATAAACAATTGACAGTTTGAAATGAATTGTTTGAACATTATTTTTGATCGATACTCGTATTTAAGTAGATATTCTGTTTATAATCAAACAATATTATATATTTATTTCTACCGGCCTGATTATTTACAAATTACCGTTTGTTTATAACCAAGTTTCGTTAATCTTCGTTAAATTCGTAACATGATGATTATCGTAAATAATCAGGCCGGTAGAAATAAATATATAATACTGTTTAATTATAAACAGAATATCAACTTAAATACGAGTATCGATGAAAAATAATGTTGAAACAAATCATTTCATATATATATATATATATATATATATATATATATATGGATAAACGCAATCGGAAAAAGCTAAAAATTGGTTTTCACTTGATATTTTCTAATACTTTACACAGCTTCCTACTAAAAAACTATTTCAGTCTGTTATCTATCTATCTATCTATCTATCTATCTATCTATCTATCTATCTATCTATCTATCTATACTATTACATTCTGTTCATATCTATCTATCTATCTATCTATCTATCTATCTATCTATCTATTACATTCTGTTCATATCTATCTATCTATCTATCTATCTATCTATCTATCTATCTATCTATCTATTACATTCTGTTCATATCTATCTATCTATCTATCTCCTTCAGTTCGATACCTATCGATCTCAGTCTATTGTCTATTTTTCTGTCTGTATATTTCTGTCTGTTCATTATCTATCTATCTATCTATTTATCTATCTATCTATCTATCTATCTATCTATCTATCTATCTATCTATCTATCTATCTCAGTTTGTTCCATAACTACCTATCTCTCTATGTACTGATATAAATAAACTGCTTATAACTTCTGGGACAACGAGTGTTTTTACATTAATATTGTCAATGTTTGTTTTTGTTCTTGTTACTTGTGTGTACCGAAAGATTTTTCCTTCTTCAGCTGTTGACTTCTTGTCAACAGCTGGACAAATACCACCTGCCTCTGCCAGCTATCAGATATTTTGCAGGTGACAGACGACGACCAGACCAACCAAACAACTTGATGCATTGCGCCCATACTCTTCTATCTATCTATCTATCTATCTATCTATCTATCTATCTATCTATCTATCTATCTATCTCAGTCTGTTCACATCTATCTATCTATCTATCTATCTATCTATCTATCTATCTATCAGGTTGGTCATATCTATCTATCTGTCTCTCTGAGGTTGTTCATATCTATCTATCTCTGTCAGGTTGTTCATGTCTATCTATCTATCTATCTATCTATCTATCTATCTATCTATCTATCTATCTATCTATGTCAGTCTGTTCTCATGTATCTCTCTATCTCTCTAAGGTTGTTCATATCTATCTATCTATCTATCTATCTATCTATCTATCTATCTCAGCCTGTTCTCATGTATCTATCTCTCTAAGGTTGTCCATATCTATCTATCTCTCTAAGGTTGTTCATTATCTATCTATCTATCTATCTATCTATCTATCTATCTATCTATCTATCTATCTATCTATCTATGTCAGTCTGTTCTCATGTATCTATCTATCTCTCTAAGGTTGTCCATATCTATCTATCTCTCTAAGGTTGTTCATTATCTATCTATCTATCTATCTATCTATCTATCTATCTATCTATCTATCATCTATCTATCTAGGTCTGTCTATCTATCATATCTATTCATATCTATCTATCTATCTATCTATCTATCTATCTATCTATCTCAGTCTGTTCACATCTATCTATCTATCTATCTATCTATCTATCTCAGTCTCTTCATATCTATCTATCTATCTATCTATCTATCTATCTATCTATCTATCTATCTATCATGGTCTGTTCATATCTATCTATCTATCTATCTATCTATCTATCTATCTATCTATCTATCATGGTCTGTTCTATCTATCTATCTATCTATCTATCTATCTATCTATCTATGATTTCGTGATTTTATTGGTGACTCTTTTGGATTGTTATTATTAATCTTTCTATTGAGAATTGTTCCACAGAGGTTTCTTCTTGAGTTAAACGCTGGTCCTGGGCATGACGAGAAACTGCATCTTGCAGTAAAACCTCTGATTAGGAGGTTGTGACGAGCATGGAACCACCTCTTAATTGCAGTTGTTCCCATGAGCAAATAGTTAACCCCCAAAATACTATGAAAGTACACTTTTATTGAAATATATACACCTCTATAGACCAAAAATACATTTTTGAAGAAAAAATTACTACAATGACACATTTTTTGAATTAGAAGAAAAACTTGTCAGCAAAGCATTTTTCATACTAGAAGACATTTTCGGTTTTCTAAAATTGCGTCGTCGTCGTCCTGCGGCCATTGGCCGAGATAGAACTCACTGCACCCCTCCAGTATTCCCTGTGCATTTGGAACCCTGGCGCAGTTTTGTAGCGAAATTCATAATCTTGTCAAATAGCTGAATACTTGATGCTTCGCCAGGGCTACCAAGGGTGTTTTTATTCTGACACCAACACTAGATGAGTTGCCTCCAGGCCTTATAATGTTATTTAACCAATAACTAGAGGGAAGTGACGGATTAATACCTTTCCCAAGGTTACCAGTGCTTAAGTGAATGCAGGGTACTTAACTGGAATTCGAACTCGGCTCTCCAATTTCTCTTTCCAAGCCACAACGGACATCCGTCACTGCAATAAAATAAAAAAGAATAAAACAAAAAATTCATTAAAATCTGACTAAACAAATCTCATTATTACCGAACATTACAAAAATATACATTAAAACCCCACCTTTTTGGCATTAAATAACCCACAGAGGTGTTGATATGCCGTTAAACAAAACTATAACTCAAAACTTGGGTTAAACGCGTCATTGTTTTTCTAACTTCTCACAAATATCAGGTAAAACCACAATCTTATCATTGGTTCAGGTTTGCCTGTTCATATTGGAACCACTTTTCCACATGTACTAGCGGGTTATCCCAATCACAACTGACGACTATAAACGTATCCTTAAAGAGTCTAAGCCTTGATGGAATTTGACCCTGTATAGCCTCTTACGTGGACGCGCGTTGAGATGGAGTTGATATTGACTTGGAACGAAGAATTTGAGAGACAAGTTCGAACACCGGTTGAATATGCGCAAATATCCTTGGGAAAGATATTAACACGTCTCTTCTCCCTCCAGCTATGACCTAAATATCAGGACAGATTGGATTCTATAGCCTTGGCTGGCAACCAGTCTACCGCAGAAAGGAATGGCAACCTACTGCAGGATAATCTTCTGTCCAATCAGTCATGTCTCTTTCGAGAGATGATCGCCCAAAGAGATGATCGCCGACTGACTGAATATAATAGTTGGGAACATAATTAAAACTTCTACTGGGCATAAAGTAGGGGATCGGTTTTCTATTGTTATAAAGTAATAAACTGATCCCATACTAATTATACTTAGTATAATAATGTATTATAATCTATCTATTGTCCCGTCAGCTATGAATTAAACAGACTGGGTTCTGTAGCCTTGGTTGGCCAGCAGTCTATTTCAGAAAGTAATGGCAATCTACTGCGAGATAATATTCTGCCCAGTCAGCCATGTCTCATTCGAGACATGATCGCCCTTAACTGATAGCGTCTAACATGTTTGATTCAAATGTGTCACTTTTTCCAACTGTACCATTATGATAGTTCCAATCCCAACAGACGTCTTGAGTCTATTTGTAATAATTGTAAATGTCTCCACGAAATTTTTGTTTCCTGACAGAATAAGGCACTGTATCGCCTTTAACAACTTTGGTTCCAGTGACTAGAAGCGGCCCTGTAATATTGTCTTAAATAACTACTACTTTACATCCACATTATAATTTCTCATAAACAGTTGGCATATATCTCCTTCTTCTATGTGTCTTATTCTTTCAGGACGTCAACGATCATGTCTTTCCACGTTTCCCTATCCTTGGTGGCTCTGAGCACGCCTTCTCCTGTTACACCATGCAATCCTCGTTACGTCATCCACCTGATTAGGTTCTTCAAATAAGTTATCCGTTGCTTTCCCTTGTCTCTCTTTCCCTCTATCTAGTCTGTTAGTATCAGGTTCTCCAATCCTTCCTTCGTCATTGCATGTCCCAGAAACTTCAGCTGTCTCTTCCTGATGCTCAGTATTAATTTCCTTTTTGTTGCCATCATTTCCAAGACCTCATCATTGCTCACATGCTCGATCCATGATATTCGTCTAACAAGTTTGTTTCAAATGAGTCACTTTTTCCAACTGTACCATCATGATAGTTCCAATCCCAACAGACGTCTTGAGTCTATTTGTAATAATTGCAAATGTCTCCACGAAGTTTTTGTTTCCTGAAAGAATAAGGCACTGTATCGCCTTTAACAACTTTGGTTCCAGTGACTAGAAGCGGCCCTGTAATATTGTCTTAAATAACTACAGTGGCACCTCAACTTACGAAATTAAATCGTTCTGGAAGTCGTTTCTAAACTGGAAAATTTCGTAAGTAGAGACCCTTTGTACCCTATAAATGCCCTAATCGGTTCCAAGCACCCCCTCCCAAAGTGAGAGTTGTACATAATGTAAAGAATAAACTTAGGCTTCGGGGATCCTCGTGGCCCGACGGTATACGCACATACACTTGGAGGTCCCTCCTAGCCAATGAGATACCAGGAAGACGCGAGAAACGAATCTGATGGAATAGAATTGTCGCCTTCATTTGGTTGGTCTAACTGTAAAAGGGTGAGATCTTGCTGCCAGTCTGGTTGCTCGAGTAAAATATTGTGGAGGGGGCTCGTCGGAGTAGAAGCCATGAAAATATTTTTAGAAGAGACAGAAGTAAGCTACAACCCGACGATGAAAATGTTGTTGGAGTCGACATGCCAGAAAAATAAGCTGTCGGTTACTTCTGAAAAAAATTCTATCAAGCTTTATATAAGAACTTTGAAGATCAGGTTGTTGCTTTGGATATTTGGCAAGGTTTAGCAATTATACTGGTTTGATTCACAAGTTGAAATATTATTTGAACTGATCCAGTCTTTCGCAAAATGAACATAGTCTAGAATGGACATTTTTCTATATCCTTTTGCATAAATGCAGGTGTTCCCAAAGGCAATGCACTTAGGTCTACGTTTTTTATACATTTAATGAATGAAAATCCTGATTTCATAATTTCTCAACTCGGTATCTATGCTAATGAGACAACTATTTACTTCTCTCAGTTGTAAGTCTGATCTGTTTGATAATATCAAATTGGCAGAAAATTAAATATAATCTGTTGTTAACTGGGGTAAGGAAAGGGCTGCTAATTTTAATGTCTCCAAAATGAAACTGCATTTCTAATCGTTTGAGAGAAACCTTTTTGTATTCCGTCAATATGCCTGATACTAACTTAACATATAAAAGAAACTCGGATATAAGAGAACCTTTATCCGATCCCGGCAACTATCTTATATCAGGGTTACACTGTATATCTAATGTATGGGGCAATGGCTAAGATCTGATTTATATGGCATGATTGTTTCACAAAACCCTTTTTCTAAATATCGCTCTAAACCAGGCAAATTAAAATATGTATTATTCCTTGCTTAGTATGGCAAAAGGCCTCAAGAATAGAGTAACGAATAATCAACTAGTAAGGAACGCATTAGCGATATGAGAGACAGGGTTAGTAAGTATTGATTTCCTGTAAAAAAGTAATCTGGTAAATGGTATATATTTCTTCTTTTTTTTTTTCCGGCTTGATTTCAAAGTAATCGAAACCAGGTGCTGGTTGTAATGTAACAAGGATACACAGTTGTTTTTTTTTTTGTTTTTGTTTTTGTTTTTATAGATATATAAAAACTGATATATTTTATCGTGGACATGTAGCATTTGCTTGAATAGGCAAAGGATTGGCGTACATGGCCGTAAACAGATTGATGCAGATATTAAAAAACATTCAAATGTTGTTAAGCAGGATACATTTGAAAGACGAATAATAATGAATTGTATTTGGCAAGTGGAAAAAGAAAATGCCTCCTCAAAAAAAAAAAAAAAATAAAAAAAAAGAAGCAAAAACAAGCGATTAAAAAATCGGGTGTTGTGAAATGGCCGACTACCTTGCAGATGGCTAGGATCTCACAGTGTAAGCTGTTTTGCCGACAGCTGGGTCAACTGAGGAGACTGTTTTTTTTTTTTTAATGGCCACCGTCGACTGGATCAAATTAAAAGAAGATATAAATCATTAACTTGATTTAGTTTTCTTGTAATACACTTATCTATCTATCTATCTATCTATCTAATCTATCTAAGTTGGTTTTATCTATCTATCTATCTAATTCTTTTATCTATCTATCTATCTATCTATCTATCTATCTATCTAAGTTGGTTTTATCTATCTATCTATCTATCTATCTATCTATCTATCTATCTATCTATCTAAGTTGGTTTTATCTATCTATCTATCTATCTATCTATCTATCTATCTATCTAAGTTGGTTTTATCTATCTATCTATCTGTCTATCTATCTAAGTTGGTTTTATCTATCTATCTATCTATCTATCTATCTATCTATCTATCTATCTATCTATCTAATTTTTTAGTTGGTTTTATCTATCTATCTATCTATCTATCTATCTAAGTTGGTTTTATCTATCTATCTATCTATCTATCTATCTATCTATCTAGTTGGTTTTATCTATCTATCTATCTATCTATCTATCTATCTATCTATCTATCTCTATCTGTTGAATAACAGCTTTTACTGCAAGAACCTGCCATGTCACCTCAACTATGAAAAATCATTACCATTGACTTCATATTATTTTCACTTACATTCCTTAGACCCATGTTCTCCGACCATTACAAGTAGGACTGTCCATGATTTGTCTTCATCGGAAAAAAACATTATCATTGATTTCGTGTTTCTTTCTATTAAGTAACATCCCTTGGTGTGACTAGCTATTGTCTTCAAAACTATCACCGGCCATGGTATATCCACATTAGAAAAATATCCCCATTGAATTCGTTTTCAATTCTACTGATTTCATTGTTGAACATGTTCTCGTTATTTCACTGTTGAAATTACTGATTGCAACCGTAGTTTTTATGTGAATTGTTTCCTCTTTCGCGTTTTTCACAAGCCAAACTCTCTTCTGTTTTCTTGCATTCATGTTAAATACTATCTTCAAAAAAGTATAAATGCAGCATTAATTTTCATCTGTCAGACTTAAACCCATTCTATTTATTTTCTGTTTATGTTCCTTTCTTTTACGTAGCGTTTTCCCTAATGGCATTTATTGTTAACTTTGATTTTCAAAAATTAAAATGCAATGGCAATAGTCATCTTCTGTCTTCTTAATTATTGGTCTTTTATTGTTTCTTCTCTTGCTTGTGGTACTCTTTTCCGGCTTCTTGCTTCCCAGACAATTGTTATCCTCCGTCTTAATTTCTATTCTTTTACTGTTCTCTCTCCTAATTATGTTTTCTTCTTCTCATATTATTATAAGTCCTATGTTAACAGTTTCTTCTCTCGCTTGTGGAACTCTTTTCCGTCTTCTTGCTTCCCAGTCAATCGTTATCCTCCGTCTTCTTAATTTCTATTCTTTTATTGTTCTCTCTCCTTAATTATGTTTTCTTCTTCTCATATTATTATAAGTCCTATGTGAACAGTTTCTTCTCTCGCTTGTGGAACTCTTTTCCGGCATCTTGCTTCCCAGTCAATCGTTATCCTCCGTCTTCTTAATTTCTATTCTTTTATTGTTCTCTCTCCTTAATTATGTTTTCTTCTTCTCATATTATTATAAGTCCTATGTTAACAGTTTCTTCTCTCGCTTGTGGAACTCTTTTCCGGCTTCTTGCTTTCCAGTCAATCGTTATCCTCCGTCTTCTTAATTTCTATTCTTGTATTGTTCTCTCTCCTTAATTATGTTTTCTTCTTCTCATATTATTATAAGTCCTATGTGAACAGTTTCTTCTCTCGCTTGTGGAACTCTTTTCCGGCTTCTTGCTTCCCAGTCAATCGTTATCCTCCGTCTTCTTAATTTCTATTATTGTATTGTTCTCTCTCCTTAATTATGTTTTCTTCTTCTCATATTATTATAAGTCCTATGTTAACAGTTTCTTCTCTCGCTTGTGGAACTCTTTTCCGGCTTCTTGCTTTCCAGTCAATCGTTATCCTCCGTCTTCTTAATTTCTATTCTTTTATTGTTCTCTCTCCTTAATTATGTTTTCTTCTTCTCATATTATTATAAGTCCTATGTTAACAGTTTCTTCTCTTGCTTGTGGAACTCTTTTCCGGCTTCTTGCTTCCCAGTCAATCGTTATCCTCCGTCTTCTTAATTTCTATTCTTTTATTGTTCTCTCTCCTTAATTATGTTTTCTTCTTCTCATATTATTAGAAGTCCTATGTTAACAGTTTCTTCTCTCGCTTGTGGAACTCTTTTCCGGCTTCTTGCTTCCCAGTCAATCGTTATCCTCCGTCTTCTTAATTTCTATTCTTTTATTGTTCTCTCTCCTTAATTATGTTTTCTTCTTCTCATATTATTATAAGTCCTATGTTAACAGTTTCTTCTCTCGCTTGTGGAACTCTTTTCCGGCTTCTTGCTTTCCAGTCAATCGTTATCCTCCGTCTTCTTAATTTCTATTCTTGTATTGTTCTCTCTCCTTAATTATGTTTTCTTCTTCTCATATTATTATAAGTCCTATGTGAACAGTTTCTTCTCTCGCTTGTGGAACTCTTTTCCGGCTTCTTGCTTCCTCCGTCTTCTTAATTTCTATTATTGTATTGTTCTCTCTCCTTAATTATGTTTTCTTCTTCTCATATTATTATAAGTCCTATGTTAACAGTTTCTTCTCTCGCTTGTGGAACTCTTTTCCGGCTTCTTGCTTTCCAGTCAATCGTTAGCCTCCGTCTTCTTAATTTCTATTCTTTTATTGTTCTCTCTCCTTAATTATGTTTTCTTCTTCTCATATTATTAGAAGTCCTATGTTAACAGTTTCTTCTCTTGCTTGTGGAACTCTTTTCCGGCTTCTTGCTTCCCAGTCAATCGTTATCCTCCGTCTTCTTAATTTCTATTCTTTTATTGTTCTCTCTCCTTAATTATGTTTTCTTCTTCTCATATTATTATGAGTCCTATGTTAACAGTTTCTTCTCTTGCTTGTGGAACTCTTTTCCGGCTTCTTGCTTCCCAGTCAATCGTTATCCTCCGTCTTCTTAATTTCTATTCTTTTATTGTTCTCTCTCCTTAATTATGTTTTCTTCTTCTCATATTATTATGAGTCCTATGTTAACAGTTTCTTCTCTTGCTTGTGGAACTCTTTTCCGGCTTCTTGCTTCCCAGTCAATCGTTATCCTCCGTCTTCTTAATTTCTATTCTTTTATTGTTCTCTCTCCTTAATTATGTTTTCTTCTTCTCATATTATGAGAAGTCCTATGTTAACAGTTTCTTCTCTTGCTTGTGGAACTCTTTTCCGGCTTCTTGCTTCCCAGTCAATCGTTATCCTCCGTCTTCTTAATTTCTATTCTTTTATTGTTCTCTCTCCTTAATTATGTTTTCTTCTTCTCATATTATTATAAGTCCTATGTTAACAGTTTCTTCTCTTGCTTGTGGAACTCTTTTCCGTCTTCTTGCTTCCCAGTCAATCGTTATCCTCCGTCTTCTTAATTTCTATTCTTTTATTGTTCTCTCTCCTTAATTATGTTTTCTTCTTCTCATATTATTAGAAGTCCTATGTTAACAGTTTCTTCTCTCGCTTGTGGAACTCTTTTCCGGCTTCTTGCTTCCCAGTCAATCGTTATCCTCCGTCTTCTTAATTTCTATTCTTTTATTGTTCTCTCTCCTTAATTATGTTTTCTTCTTCAAATATTATTATAAGTCCTTCTTAATTCTTGTTTTTTTTTACATTTTATCTTATTAATCGTGCCCTAGTGGTAGAATCGCCGACTGACGCCGATTCGGTCGGTTTCATTCCTGGGTTAGGAAGCGTACGGAGTCTAAGCCGTACTGATGATCTGTAATACAGCGAAACAGATGTGTAGAGGATGTGCGTTGTGTTCAAGTCGACGTTAATTTGCTTCGTTGTGGTACAGTGGATATCGGCTCGGAACGAGAAGCCGGGGAGCCGAGTTCGAATTCCAGCTGAATCCATTGTATTCACTTACGCGCAAATACCCTTGGATAAGGTATTAATCCGTCTCTTCCCCTCCAGTTATGGGTTAAATAACAGGACAGATTGGGTTCTATAGCCTTGGCTGGCAACGAGTCTACCGCAGAAAGCAATGGCAACCTACTGCGGGATAATCTTCTGCCCAGTCAGTCATGTCTCTTTCGAGACATGATCGCCCAAGCGTGTATCACGTATGGCACTTAACTGACTGATCTTATTAATGATGCACTTTCTCGTATTTTCTCAAACCCTGTAACCTTTTGCGTCTTATTAGATTCATTGCCTTGCTTAGGAGGAAATATTTTAAAAAGATACACAAATGACGCGGCACATAGCAGAAGTAGATACTTTTTATAGTAGTGAAGACAGCATCTATTTTAAAATTACCAGCAGGCATTTTAAGACTCAAGAACAAAGACTCTCCACTGATTGATGAATGATACCTGAATGCTACAGTCATGCATCCTTAATCTGGCAGTGTGGGCGACAAAGCGAACCTCGCTGCCGAGCTTAAAAAGGACCTCCAATCCGTAGTGGACTGGAGTAACAAATGGCTCGTAAACTTTAATGCTCCCAAAACAAAGCTGCTATCAATTAACCATCATAGACAATCGCACCTACCTCCCACTAGCATGGAACAGGCTTGCCTCCCAGAGAGTAAAACATTACGCCTCCTTGGCCTCACACTCTCAGCGGACCTCAAATGGAAAGACTATATCGAATCCATTGCTAAATCTGCTGCTATGAAAGTCGGTTCTCTGTGCACGCCTGGAAGACCTTTCCGTCTGAATCTATCCTGCACATATATAAATCTACCATCCGCCCGTGTATTGAATACTGCTGCCACATCTGGTCGGGTGCCCCTGCTATTCTCCTCGGGGTTCTTGACAAAATACAACGGAGAATCTGTAATGTGATCGATACCGACTTTGCAGACCGCTTGTAGTCACTCTCTCACCGGCGTGACATAGCTTCCCTGTGCCTCTTCTATAAATATTTTCACGGATTCTGCTCCGATGAACTTTGATCATTGATGCCCCCTAGGTACGAATTTGCACGTGATACTAGATTAGCAACTAGGTCCCACCTTTTTACAGTGAAACCGATAAAATGTAATTTCAACTCCAACAGCCTCTTTCTCGCACTTCCCGCCTGTGGAATTCCCTTTCATACACTTGCTTTCTCGACAGCTACAATCTCCAGGAGTTTAAATGTAAGGTCAATAGACACATCCTATCACACTAACTCGCATCTATTCTCTCAAACACTATTCCCATCTACATTCTTACCCGTCTACCACCCTCTTTCTGACATTTCCTCTATCTAACCAATCTTTCTCACCACCTCCCCCTATGTAACCCCCTACGCAATAGTGGCAGTGGAATGCCTTGCTTGGGGGTGAAATGATTGAAAAAAGGAGCTGTGCGATTCATTACACCCCATAACACGGCATTTTTTTTTAAATCAACCACCATTGATCGTCTAAAAGTTCAGTGCCACACGTTGTTCATAACTTTGGACAGCAGCAGCTAAGTGTTTTGTTGATATATTGTTTTGCTCACTTCTTATATAGTCCTGGATATATAAACTTATATAATAAATGGAACTTAGTCAGTGTGTGTATGTCTGTGTGTCCGTTATCTATAGACTCTGAAACAGCTGAACCGATTTTCTTGAAAAATGTACACAGTTATACTATAAACGTCTGCGGGTGTTCTTAGCTAGGTTTTGTGCTGAGGTACGAAAATCGATAATCGAAAAAATCGGGTTATAGAAGGAGTGGTCCGATTTTAATCAAATTTGATACGTTTCTTATGTCTTTCTCTGTGAGTGTAATTCAGAAGTTTCAAGGTTGCAGTTCTTACAATAGTGCAGAAATTGATAATATATATATATATATATATATATATATATATATATAGGCAAGATGTTTGTGTGTGTGTCTGTTTATCTGTCTGTCTGTGTCTGTATTTTTTTCAGCCCCTTTATTTTAGTTTTTGCTTCGGGTTTGGCTCTAAATAGGTATACTTGTAGTTCTTAGTCTCAGCCATGATACCATTTACTCAGAGGACTTATTTAGCCTTTAAAATTCAGTTTACGACGAAAAAACTTATTTGATGTCGATACCAGGAAATCACAATTTGACTTACATCCATTCATTTTTCTTTCAGTCTATGGTTTCGCTTTAACCGGAAACAACTATTACTTTTTAGTCTTTCGTTCCAACGTCCAAAAAGTCTGATTTCCAGGACCATGGATTAGTTTTAAAGCTTTCATTACACCCGAGCAACGCCGGGCTATACTGCTAGTTAAGTATATTTATCTTTTGGTTTTAGTTGAAGATACCATGGTGTTGAATGCCGCTGTTACACAAAGCCCCGCGGTAACCTCAAGAGAACTTGCACACCAATTTAATGTCTCCCCTACAACTGCGTCCAGCCAACGGAAAAGAATGGGGAAGAATTCAGTATTTGGAAAATGGGTCCCGCACGAATTGTATCCATAGAACCTGCGACAATGTGTTTCTTGTTGCGAATGTTTGCTTTCACGACACATTAAGACTCGATTTTTGGGTAGGCTTGTCACAGGTGATGCGAAGTGCCATCTTGCCCTATCCTGCATATCCTCCTGATCTATCTCCCTCAGATTATCATTTATTTCGAGGATTACAAAACCATTTAGACGGCCTTAGGTTAACATCACGAGTGGAGATTGAACATGAGTTAGATTCATATTTCACATCAAAACCTAGAGAATTTTACAAGCGAGGCATTTATAAGCTCGTTGACAGATGGAATCAAGTTATAGAGAGCAAAGGTTGTTATTGTTATGAATAAAGATTTTCAAAAATACAGTTTTTTATTTTCAAGATGAAATATTAAATCGGCAAAAACTTTTGCACCGACCTGATACTTCTTTCATTCAATGCATCAATTCCAAAAGCATCCTGAATATATCGTTCTGCTGCATTTGCATTGGAACCTCTGTGAAACTGATAGAGTAGAGCATGCCTAATGTGTTCTCTAGATGGAAAAAACATGGGTGAGAATATTGCAGAAAAATACGAATGATGCTTTAATAATCTGAAAGAAAAGTTATAAATTAATCATGGCGATATGTTTAAGTAACAACAATATGCATTAAATAAATTATATATATATATATATATATATATATATATACACACACACACACAGACACACACACACACACACACATATATATATATATATATATGTTTGAGAAAGAAATAGGGTTGTACTCTGATCAGAAAGATGTACTAGTACATATATTGGTTTTACCACAACCACGCTCTCCCGTAGACTTACATGTCATCTTTCTGATCAAAGTACTATTAAACAACATTTCTCTGAAAAACATAAACATGTAGGTAATATCAGACAGATTTTGGTCAACAATACGGTGATCCTTACTCATACACACAGTAAGAGGAACCTGCAGATATTGGAGGCCATGTACATCAAATCAAAACAACCAACACTCAATAAAATCAACTTTAAAACAGGAAATAACATATTACATTGCATTTGACTAGATGGTTTTGTTGTCATTTCGCGCTATCCCGCGGTGTGACGTCATAAAACCGCATCGCAAACTTAAGAACTGCGTTTATTATTTTTGGTAACTATTGCCGTTGCCAAGCGGAGTTTTATGTCAACACAAAATAAAATCGTCGGTGATGGTGGATTTTATAATATTTCAGTTTAAACTACCTCTGTGAAGATGGCCCATGTGAGCTGAAAGCTTAGAAGGAAACCAATAAATAATTATCCAAATGTTGGAGAATTTTTGTCTTTATTTTCAACTGAAATTAAAGCAAAAATACGACGTTTAGAACGGCTCATGATTAAACATAATAGACATTCATTGTCTCTTATATTTAATAGCATATGTCTAGAAAATTACTTGTTGCCTCGATATACTAAATATATATATATATATATATATATATATATATATAAAGAATACCTAGTGAGCCAGCTTTCTCTGACGATCCGTTTAGGTGAAACCTAGGTAGGTCTGTCTGGCTCGCTAGGTATTCTTCATTTATTCCGCTCTACCTAAGTATTGAGCGTTTTTTGTTAGTTGATTGCTCGCTAAGCAACGGCAATAGTTACCAAAAATAACAAACGTAGAGTTTTATGCCAACACAAGATAAAATCGTCGCTGATGGTAGATGTTATTGTGTTACCGTCTTCATAACCTCTCTGAAGATGGTTCATGTGAGTCGAAAGCTTAGAACCAACTTAATAAAAAGTTATCAAAGTGTTGGAAAATTTTTGTCTTTATTTTCAACTGAAATTAAAGCCAAAATACGATGTTTAGAACGGCTCATGATTAAACATAATAGACATTCATTGTATCTTATATTTAACAGTATATGTTTAGAAAATTATTTGCTGCCTTGATACAACACATATATATATATATATATATATATATATATATATATATATATATATATATGTCAGGTCGGTGTAAAATTTTTTGCCGATTTAAAATTTCATCTTGAAAATGAAAAACTGTGTTTTTGAAAATATTTATTCATGACAATAACGACCTTTGCTTGATTCCATCTGCTCAACATGATCTTTCTCAGATAGAGTCCTGCTTTCGGTTGCTGAACTGGTTTTTCTCTTGGATTTATCCACGATCGTTATGTAAAGTATCCGCTTCTCATCACCTGTGACAAGATACAGGGCGTGTCGGTGAAAGGATGTGAGTCAAGGAGATGAGAGTTGGAATTTAACGTTACATTTAAATTCTTGAAGATTGCAGATATCAGGGAAGCAAGTATACGGAAGGGAGTTCCACAGGTGTGAAATGTGAGAAAAGAAGCTACTAGAGTAGAAGTTGTGGTTACATTTTATTGGTTTCACTGTAAAAGGGTGGGACAAGTCTAGTAGCTCGACTAATATTCGTCACTTAACTTAGGATCTTGCTCACGTATGCTTTCATCATTGAACTCGAGTTCAACAATAGGATTACTAAAGTCAGTTTTGTCTTTGGAACACTTCGAGAGAATGGGAACAGACAGGAATCAACCTTACTACTAAGCTGAGAGTTAAGCTTGAAATCATTCTTACCATTCGAAATAATGCCTAAAATATCTGAACATGACGGCATGACATGATTGATCGTGAGTGCGTAATGAGGTTCACGTTGCATTCTCGAAACGCAAGTTTTGCCGTTTCTCGTTTTTCGTAAAGTAATTTCGCCGTTGGACATTTGAACAAGTATAACTACACATGTATTTTGTTATAATGGGGCCTCACATCAGTGAGGTGGGGCGGTGTGCAAGTTAAACCGTTGAGAGGAAGGCCCCAAAACGGTGCACATTCTCTCCTGATGACCCCAATTAAAATATAAATTCAAAAGGACAAAAGTTCAATGAAGTCATATGCCGTAGAGAAGTTCGGTGGAATTGTTATTGGTCAGAGGAGCATTTTATATGCAGCTCGCTTTAGGTGAGTGTCACTTACTTTCCAGTAATTTCCTTTCTCTGAACAGTCTATAATAATGACGCCAAACGTCTAAATATAAGTTGAAACTTCGAATTCCTTCTCGTTTTTCATGGAAGACGAAAAATGCTTGGCGCTGATGCCTGAACTGGCTTCCCTGCTATATCAGAATAGTGAAATATCAAACGGCCAAGAGATTGATTGCATTACTGAAAAAATCAGAGACAAACATACATCACTAATTCAAAGATGCGTACCTATAAATAACGCATAAGGAATATCCGTTATTTATAGGTACTTCCTCGACAGCTATAATCTCCAAGAATTTAAATGTAAAGTCAATAGTCATCTCCTATCTCACTAACCTGCATCCTCTCTCTCTCATGCTCTTTTCTCCGTCCACTCTACTCTCATCAGTATTCTCACCCTTCTTTTACTCACTTCCTGACGCCCCCTATAACCTGTCACTCTTTCACATAACTTTCCTCCTATGTAATCCCCTGCAAAACAGTGGCAGTAAAATGCCTTGCTTGGGACAATATGATGATAAAAAAAAGTTCTACACTAATTGAATATGGATATAAAGTGGGGGATCAATTCTATATTACAATCAATATATAAACGGATCCCTCACTTTATGGCCACATTCATCCTCTTAACCACTTCCTGACACCCCATATAACCTGTCACTCTTTTTCATACCTTTCCTCCTATGTAACCTCCTGCCGTAAGCATCATTGAATGTAAAGTTTACTTTGGTAGCTCGTAAGGGGATTCTAGCCCATACTGTGATCACCACAAATCATCGTCTCTCAAAACAAAGGTTCCTTAATGATATTAAGTTCACTTCGGATAATCTATTTCCTGGAATATATCCCACTACAAGAACTATTCGTCTTCTTTATGCGTGTTATGGTGCCCTATCTACATTGGAAGGAACTCTTCCTCATTCGGACGGAAATTTCTATCTGCTGACTAACATACTAATTTTTTTTATGTGTTCTGTTATTTCAGTTATTATTTTGTATAAATGTTCTGTTATGCAGTGGATATCGACTCGGAACGAGAAATCGGGGAGCCGATATCGAATTCCAATTGAATTCCTCAGATTCACGTACGCACAAATACCTTGGGAAAGGTATTAATCAGTCTTTTCTTTCCAGTTAGGGGTTAAATAATAGAACAGATTTGGTTCTATAGCCTTGGCTGGAAACCAGACTACCGCAAAAAGTAATGGTAACCTACCGCGTGATATTCTTCTGCCCAGTCAATCATGTCTCTTTCGAGACATGATCGCCCATAGCGTGTATCACGTATGGCACTAAACTGATTGACTATTCCAATACACTGGTTCAACAAACCTTCTTCTTTTAGTGACTTTCTTCCTGGCTCTAATAGACCACAGCAATGCGCTATTTCGCTTAAGGACGCAAACGATAGTGGCTCTTCACAACTTCCTTTCATTTGTAGCTCTTAATAAATTTTTGTCTTTCTGCAATCTCTCCTAAACCTTTTTCCACCATTCATTTACTAAATATGTTATGCATTGTTTTTCTTTGTCCCACTTTCATTCAATCTGTCTTGTGAGTATTAGATTTTCCAAGTCCAATTTTCTCATTATGTGCCCTAGAAATTTCAGCGGTTTTTATCATCTTCATTTTTACTTGCATTTTGTCTGTAACTTCGTCGTTGCTCTAATGGTCGGTCAATGGTATCCTCAGCATCCCCTTGAAGAAACAGGTGCTCAGTCAGTCAGTCAGTCAGTTTAAGTGCCATACGTGATACACGCTTTGGGCGATCTTGTCTCAAAAGAGACATGACTAACTGGGCAGAAGATTATCCCGCAGTAGGTTGCCATTGCTTTCTGTGGTAGACTGGTTGCCGACCAAGGCTATAGAACCCAATCTGTCCTGTTATTTGACTCATAGCTAGAGGGGTAACAGATGTATTATATTATCAAGTAGTATTATTAGTGGGGAATCAGTTTATTACTTCGGAACAATAAAAAACTGATCCCCCACTTCATGCGCGGTAGGAATTTTAATTATGTTCTAACTATTATATTCAGTCAGTCAGTTAGGTGCCATACGTGATACACGGTTTGGGCGATCATGTCTCGAAAGAGACGTGACTGACTGGGCAGAAGATGATCCCGCAGTAGGTTGCCATTGCTTTCTGCGGTAGACTGGTTGCCAGCCAAGGCTATAAAACCTAATCTGTCCTGTTATTTAACTCATAGATGAAAAGAGAAGAGATAGATTATATTACATTATTTTATTAAGTATTATTAGTGGGAGATCAGTTTATAACTTCATAACAATAGAAAACCGATCCCCCATTTCATAACCAGCAGAAGTTTTAATTATGTTTCCAACTATTATATTCAGTCAGTCAGTTAAGTGCCATACGTGATACACGGTTAGGGCAATCATGTCTCGAAAGAGACATGACTGACTGGGCAGAAGATTAACCCCGCAGTAGATTGCCATTGTTTCTGCAGCAGACTGGTTGCCAGCCAAGGCTATAGAACCCAATCTGTCTTATTATTTAACCCATAACTGTAGGGAAGACACGGTTTAATAACTTTTGCCAAGAGTATTTGTTCGTAAGTGAATGCAAGGAATTCAACTGGAATTCGAACTCAGCACCCCGATTTGTTGTTCCGAGTCCATATCCACTGCACATCAACACACATCCAATTATCGTTAACAATCCAAAAGTATCAACCTTGAGATCTTATAAGGAAGAAAAAGGGTTAGAGAATTTAACACTCACAGGACACATCGAAGAAAACAGAATCAGACAGTAACTTGATAGTTTTCATTAAATAGCTGTAATGAAAAGTATGTTAAATTCTAAAATATTATATTGCTAAAATAAAAAGGACGCTGTAGACAACGGTAATCTCCTACGTCCTGATTGGTGAATAATCTGAGAAAACACGACTGTTTATTTTCTGAATGCAGTTTTCCATATTACAGTACAATTTTAGCAACGCCGGTGTATTCTTAAATTAAACGGTTGGAAAATTGGCGAACTTTTCTGATTATAAATACAAGAATTTCTTACAAGGATAAATGCCAAATTCTGGAACAATTAACTTTGGAGTTCTTTGAGTAGTGCCGACCCGATCAAATCTTCTGTTGAAAAGATCACCTCGTTACTTAGCCCGATTTAACCTCGTTCTATAACTTTTTTCTTTTTTTGTTTTTTTTTTCCCCGAGAGAAACATAATTCTTAACTCATGGGCGCCAAGTCGTTTTGATCACTTCATGAAACTGCCTTGGGGAGAAACGTTCAAACATTTGATATTCACAGTCGAAAGCCCATTAAATTTTCTCTCGGCTTTGATTTTGAAAGATAAGATTCTTTTAAAAGACAACATAGCCAAACGGATTGAGAGACAAAGACTTCTTTTTGCAAGATGTGAAATCATGCGCAGTATTTATTAAACAAATACATAAAAAAATTCATTCATTATGCTCATCATATATACTATGTCTGTCCAGAATGTATGCAGCTCGTTTAAATTTTAGAATCGGTTGCGCCGCCTTGATTTTCCGTAGTAAATACTCAATGAAACGCCAGAGAAAACAAAAAAAAAATCTCTCATAGACAATTCAGTCAGTTAAATGTCATACGTGATATGCGCTTGGAAGATCATATCTCGAAAGAGACATAACTGACTGGGAAAATTTTCCCTCAGTAGGTTGCCTTTACTTTCTGCGGTAGACTGGTTGCCAACCAACGTTAAAGAACACAATCTGTCCTCCTATTTAACTCATAGCACCAAAACGCACACAGGCAAAGATTTTCCCGCAGTAGTTTGCCATTACTTTCTGCGGTAGACTGGTTGCTAACCAAGACTAAAGAACCAAATCTGTCCTTTTATTTAACGCATAGCACCAAAATGCACACAGGCAATTACTGAGCCGATTCTTCGTACATTCTCCAGTATTTCTTGGCAAAAACCTCAAAATCCCTAAGTTTGTTAGACCTCTTACCCAGATATGAATGAGGAAGAGTTTCTTCCAATGTAGATAGGGCACCATAACACGCATAAAGAAGACGAATGGTTCTTGTAGTGGGATGTCTTGCCTTGTATGACGGAGTCAGGAATATACAGACTACATATTGCCGCACTTGTTTAACCACTTCTCTTCTGGTAAAAGATTTTATCAAATGTTACTATATCGATTCGAAACGAGAAATAGACGATCTGAGGTCAAATTTCCGTTGAATTCATTGCATTCAATGAGGCGCGAATACTCGTTGGAAAAGTATTAATCCATCGCTTCTCCCTCCAGTCTACCGGAGAATGTAATGGCAAGATCTTAACTGACTTATATATATATATATATATATATATATATATATATATATATTATGCTCTCAGAGCTCTTTAGAGAAGAAAATTTTAAAAACAGTTTCAACTTCTGCGATATAAGCATTACTCTTCAGAAATGAATTGAGTTCTTTCGGTGACTGGCGTGTGTATACACTGCTTATATACAACACGTTAAATTTTCCCTTCTCTGATTCCATGCGCCTATGGCTTAAGGGGTTGCGGCTCCGATTAACACCAAATCGGTTAAGTTTCAATCCTGACCAGAAGCAAGTGGATGTGTCTAGCCACACTGATGAGCTCTGATACAGCGAAACAGGTTTGTATGTGGATGACTAATATATATATATATATATATATATATATATATATATATATATATGTATGCTTTCTAAGCATATATTTTTAAATATAGGAGAGAATGAATGTCTATTATGTTTAATCATGAGCTGTTCTATGCATCATACTTTGGCTTTAATTTCAGGTGAAAATAAAGACAAAATTTCTCCAAAATTTGTGTATTTTTTGTGTTATTGGTTCTAAGCTTTCAACTCACATGAGACATCTTCAGAGAGGTTACAGGGACATTAACATAAAAACATCCACCGTCAAAGATGATTTTATACTGAGTTGACATAAAACTTTGCTAAGCAACGATAACAGTTACCAAATAGCAGACGCAGTTCGTAAATTTGTAATGCGGTTCTATGACGTCACACCGCGTGAGAGCTCGAAATGTTAACAGAACCATATATTTATACGTATATATATATATTATTCATCCACATAAAAGCCTGTTTTGTTGTATCACAGCTCACCAGTGTGGCTAGACACATCCACTTGCTTCTGGCTTGAAGGATTGAAACTCGACCGATTTGGTGTCAGTCGGAGAAGCTACCCACTAAGCCATAGGCGCATGGAATCAGAGAAGGGAAACTTTAACGTGTTGTATTGTATTTGAAAATATGTTTAGTGGTACAAAGCTTAAGTACCACTATAAACAGACAAAAAAAGTTTGTGTTACCCCCCATAATGATGATTTTCCTTTCAAAAATATAATTGAAGAACGGGCTGTCCAACCGGTTTTGCATCTCGCTCAACACAGCCAAATCAAGATGAGTAAAGAATTTAGCGTTTAAAAAAATGGAGAAAAAGTAGAGAAAGGAAATTCTAAATAGTTATTAGTTATAGGTCAAATATATGCTCTCTCTGTTTGCACAGAGAGGGCTTTAAATATTGAAGATGTAGTTTGCTCCACAACTAGTTTTAAACATAAAAATCAATGAGCTATTACGGCTTAAGGGAAGAGCATCCTTCCGTGTAGAAGGAAAGACAGATGTAGAAGAAAAACCACATGATTATTGGCAGCAAAATAACATTGTCGAAATGCAACCTAAACCTCCTTAGAAAATCTCTCCCTAACAAAACCGAGCCAAGGAAAGCGCACTTACAGTTGCTAGTTTAACCCTATTGAATTCCAATTCTTTATTCCAAATCACCGATTGGACAACATCCAATGGATAGGCATTATTACAGAGAGTCGTAGTAATAAACTTGAGTTCGTCATCCAACTTAGTCTCAGAGCAGATCATCAAGGCCCTATGGGAAACGGTTTTGATTAAATTAATTTTACGTTTTAGGAACAAAAAGAGTCCCACCTGGTATACAAAACATTAAATGTTGGTTTTCGTTAAACTGAAGTCAGAAGAAAAGGAAGGGAAAATGAATATCCTTCTCTTGTGTAAATTTAAATCTGGATGCATTTTATTAAGAAACAAAATGAATTGGTCCTTTTCAATTTCATAGTTAAAAAGGCGTCATTTAAGTAACGAAAATAAACATCAGGTCTATTAAATTCAGATAGTACACTCTCCTCATGGAATTCAATAATGATATTTGCTAAAATGGGTCTCAAATTAGAACCCATTGAAACCCTATCCATTTGCCTATACACGATGCTGTAAAAACAAAATTCAACAGGCATCATGGCACATTGCATCAGTTCGACAAATACATCCGCAGGAATAACGAGAGGTGACAATTGACTACGATGCAAAGCATCAGCACATATATCAATAGTTTCAGCTAAAAGGACACAGGTAAAAAGGTTAGAAATGAAAAATAATTAGAAAAGAACACAATAATTTGTCGGTTGACGGATAACTCTGATTAAAGTCGGAGAACTCACACGAAACTTTAATACAGAATGTGTTATACTGTTCAAAACAAATTGTAATATGGTCGTAAGCCAGTGAAACACGCCATGTTGGGAAGACCTTATCATAGATAAAATAGCTCTCAATGGGACACCATCCTTGTGTATCTTCGGCAAACTATAGAGACGGGAAAGAATTGAATCCGTGGAACAATTTCGTAAGAAGTTTCAGTGAAAAAAACCCTACTTTTAACCCATTAGGCGTTTTTTAAATTTGGCCTCAATAGATGTTATAGAGTCATATTTGTCTATTGGGCCTAAACGAACACATTTAGAAGTATCTTCAAGGACAGTTATCATCTTGTTAGCATCATAATTTTGGTAATTAAACATGATGACACCAGACATATATATATATAATTTATTAATTAATCCAACAGTTTGTTATCAATTTAAAGCATTTTAATGAGCAGCAGTTTATACTTTGTGCTGAGAGAGAGAGAGAGAGAGAGAGAGAGAGAGAGAGAGAGAGAGAGAGAGAGCTCTGACAACCGGACCAATACAGTCATACAGGTGATCTTCTCAGATTTTATTTCTTTGTCCTACTGTTACGTGTTAATATATTTGTTTAACTGTATTCTGTCTCTATGTCTTTATTTCTGGTCCCTAACCAGACCACAATTTGCCAACGAGGATTCTTAAAGACTCTTGAAGACCACAAAAGACTTATATATATATATATATATATATATATATATATATATATATATCAATTTAAAGCATTTTAATGTATGTGCAGCAGTTTATGCTTTGTGCTGAAAGGAGAGAGAGAGAGAGAGAGAGAGAGAGAGAGAGAGACTATTTTAGCAGAGAGCTCAGACAGCCGGACCAATATGGTCATACAGGTGATCTTCTCAGTTTGTATTTCTTTGTCCTACTGTTACGTGTTAATATATTTGTTTAACTATATTCTGTCTTTATGTCTTTATTTCTGATCCCTATCCAGACCACAATTTGCCAACGTGGACTCTTAAAGATCCTTGAAGACCACAAAAGACCTGCGTGGAAATTGTCAATATTGGTTAAACAGTGGACGCACGGAATTGTAATTTTCCTCCCATTTTGTTGTATTCAACAGTACTCGGCAATCCAGAGAAAGAAACCAAATAACAAAAATTTATTTTCATCATCCCTTTTTCTACTCAACAGAATTCGGGAATCCATAAAAGAAACCGAACGAAAAAAGGCGTAATTAAAGTACACTAAACTTGAACGCGAGCCGCTAAACTACGAGAATACATTTTTTTTCGAGACAAAGAAAGCGCTCTTGATTACCTGAGTGAGTAAGAAATTAAAGTTATATTTTTATTCATTTCAATTAAGTTTTATTTCTGTTTTCTGAAAGTTTTATTTTGTAATTGTATTTGACACAATTTACGTTCAGCGACTTTAAGAAGTTTTGTGAGACTTTCCAGAACAATCATATTACGGTTGCTCCATATCACCCAAGATCAAACGGACAAGCCGTGCGCTTCCTTGACACTCTGAAAAGAGCTCTGAAGTAAGCTAGGGGCACACCCACAGAAAAAGCCCTATAACAGCTTCTTTCGGGTGCATAGAATCACGCCCAACGACAGCACACCATCATCATTATCCCCAGCCGAAGTAATGTTTGCGCGTAAACTCGGGTCTGTTTTCGACAAGCGACATGTCAAACAAAACCTGGACGAACAAGCACGGTACCTACAAACTGCTACCAACCCGGTGAGAATGTTTACTCACAAAAGACATTTAAATCAAATCAAGAAACGCCGGTCGAACGATGTTGACAGCGTTCCTTCTGAAGAGAAAGAAGTAATGGACATAATTTACGATACTTTTGACATACCAATACCAGAAGCGGCACTGGAACAACGCCGTTTAAGAAGGAAAAAGACGGATTTTCTCGTCGTTAATCCAAAGAGAATAAAATGTTAAGACTCCTGCGGATTTGATATTTGCGAGGAGTGGAGGTTATGGCAATTTATGGCTCACATGAAGTCTTCCAAACTATAAATAAACAGCAGATTCTCTTTTGTGCTGAGAGAAAATAGCTCTGACAGCCAGACCAGTACAGTCACAATGATGATCTTCTCAGATTGTATTTTTGTTACTACTGTTTCTTGTTAGTATATTTAACTCTATTTCGTTTTTGCGTCTTTATTTCTGGCTAAAACACATATACAGAATGCGATTGTTAAATTGTAAAATATATTTACAAAATTTACCCAAAATTATACAAGATTATCTTGAAATACTAAAGAGTAAATTTATTCAACAAAATCGCCATTAGCTTCAAGCACAACTTCCAGAGAGCATCGAAGTCTCCTGTATCTCTTCTTGACGGTCTTCTTGTTTAACTTTGTGAAGTTGGTTTCGCAACTAAGCCCAATACGTTATATTCAAAAGGGTTGCAGTCTGCGTAGTTAGGTGGCCGCAGAAACTGACTGAAAGCCTTGATTTGGTACTCAGGTTGTGTGGAATGGTGCAGAGTCTTGTTACCAAACAAACAGTTTTCCAGCAGACACCCTCTTGACCCAGGGCAGCACTACCTCTTGAAGGCACTTGATGTAGTCCTTCGTGTTGAGTATTCGGTCATCATGAACAAATTCAGGATTTCATATCTTATCAGAGTGAGTTTTTCTGAGCTCACATACATCAAACGTTCTCTTAATCCTCTGCACTGTCCTCAAATTTACCCCCGAACACAATGAAATGTTCGTATTGGAACTCCCGGCACTAATACTAAATAGTACAACATGTCGTTTTCAAATTTCTTGCGGAATGAATTGCACTTTTAATTCTAAACGGAGCCCGACTGACCCTACTATACTGTGCAGGCGACAAAATATAAAACAAACCGCGCATGCGCAAAATTAAAAATAAAAATGATAACAAATCACCCATCACACCTTATATACAGAGCAGGAAAGAGAGAAAGAGAGAAAGAGAGAGAGAAAGAGAGAGAAAGAGAGTAAAGAAAGAAATAAATAAAGAAAGAAAATGACGACAATTCACCCATCGCACCTTGTATACAGAGCGGGAGAGAAAGAAAAGAAAGAAAGAAAAAAGAAAAAAGAAAAAGAAAATATCGACAATTCACCTATCGCACCTTGTATACAGAGCTGGAGAAAGAAAGAAAGAAAAAAATAAAATAAAATGACGACTATTTACCCATCGCACCTTGTATATAGATCAGGAAAGAAAGAAAGAAAGAAAAAAAGAAAGAAAGAAAGAAAGAAAGAAAGAAAAAATGACGATTATTCACCCATCGCACCTTGTATACAGATCAGGAAAGAAAGAAAGAAAGAAAGAAAGAAAGAAAGAAAGAAAGAAAGAAAGAAAGAAAGAAAGAAAGAAAAAATGACGATGATTCACCCATCGCACCTTGTATACAGATCGGGAAAGAAAGAAAGAAAGAAAGAAAGAAAGAAAGAAAGAAAGAAAAATGTCGACAATTCACCCATCGTACCTTGTATATAAAGATGCCAGTGTGTTAACTTCAAGTCTGGCGACAAAGAAGTTCGAACCAAAGAGAAACCCTACATCAGGTGCTTGTAACACACACAACATCTGACTGGGGAATCATACGAATTACAGAAAATTAGCAGGCAACGGAAATCTCACAAAAGTTATGTCTACAACACTTGTACGTTAATAACAAAACTGATAACTAAAAAGAAAACAACAACAAAAAAAAAAAAACGGACACACCAACCGAATAAACAGGCAACGTACATACGAAAAGAAAACACACAGATTCAGACGTCGGATATATTTGAAAAAAAGGGAAAAGCATAGAAAAATATAATAAACACTTTTACAGAGTAAAAGCTTGGGAGGAGTGTATTGTGGGGACCTACCTACAAATGGACCCTTCCACACCTTATAATATGGCTACCAACTCTGAGTGGAGTGACTGAGTAGTAGCCACAGAGTAAATGAGTGAGTCAGGACGCCTGCGAGAGAAAGTACTCTCCGGTCCACGTTTACCTTTGTACTACGTTTCCCGAGAATATACTATTCAACCTTATATCCGAGTCCGTGTTATCTTCCTATGGCCCTTCGGTCATAACAAGGGTTTAAGTACATTTTTAATCAGTGGCGAAATGTATTGTGCAGATGAGTTCTATTTAAGGTCTGAATAAAGCTCGAATCCCGATAGACGTCCAAGTAAAAATGCACCATTAAATGTATAATCGCTAATCATTACTAGAAAAATGTCAGAGTCTGCTCCTTTATGAGGGAATGTTACTACTTTAGATTTGGATTCATTGAATGTTATGTAGGAAATATTTTCTCGCAAATGTGGCCTCCCTTTGTCTGTTCTATAAATACTTTCATGGCTTCTGCTCAGACGATCTTAAGTCACTGATGCCTCCTCAACAGGTGTTTACTCATGCAACCAGGCTAGCAACTGGGTCCCACCCATTCACAGTCAGGTTAGCCAAATGCAAATGACAATTCTACTCCTGCAGCTTCTTCTCTCGCACTTCCCGCCTGTGGAACTCGCTCCCGTATTCTTGCTTTCCTGACGGCTACAACCTCCAGAAATTTAAATGCAAAGTCAATACTCATCTACTAACCACTGGCCTCTAGCTCTCTCCCTTCCCCTGTATAACCTTCCCTTTCTCTCCACCTATGTATCTGTCATCGCACCTGCTATCTCAGCTTTCTATTGTTCCTTTCTAACTAGTTTGTACTCCTCACTCTTTTCTAATTAATCTTTTTACATTCATGTAGCCCCCTGCACACCAGTGGCGTTTCCGCCTTGCTCGGGGTGAAATGATTAAAAAAACAACAAAAAAAAAACATTACTCGAATATCGGGCCAGAAAAAGAAAATGCCGAAAATTCAACTCGCCGGTACAATCGCGGGAACTGCTCGTAAGCCAAGAAACGATCTGGTGCAAAGGCAATCCGCAGGGCTTGTTTTATTTGCTCGACTTCTGACTTTTGCTCCGAGTTTAACTGTTGGTAAACAGCAAATACTCCGCTCAGAGGAAGAACACGTTCAACCTTTTTTATTCCACACAGGTCACAAACATGTCCTGCCTTCTCAATTCATTCAGTAACTACCGGTCCGGTTACTGAACTATCAAACTCTGGTATCAACTTCACGTCAAAAGTCTTGTCCGTCATAATGCCGATATAACTTGTAGGAAATATTTTCTCGCAAATTACTCGAATATCGGGCCAGAAAAAGAAATTGAGCAGTTAGCCATTTATCAGATGATAGATCAGTTGCCAGGTACTAGTCATGTACAATTTTTGTGATGTGCCCATAAACTATAAACACTTACTAATGATCTGAGCATGGTCTTCAGAAGAAAATAGCCAGGTTCAAGAAGAGAACTTAGGGTGACGGCTGTATTGATCTAATGTGCATCAGAAAATGACAATTAAAGACGACCTTAATGGACCTACCCGAGAGGATTGAATTCATAATTACAGTTTGCCAGATTTTCTATCGCTAGAAAATTTGTGTAACAACTCCCTATACCACACCTTGTCAAGGTTGGTAGAGACATTTAAAACGCTACCTCTTGTGATGAGTCTATTATCGAGTGCTTTTTTGATTATGTGTACATGACATTAGCTTTGACAGCTTCGAAGTGGGAAACTAGAGGTTTTGAGGAGCGTAGAACTACTTTTTAATTACTGTTATTCTCAGGTTCTCCCTGACTTCGAGTGGTAACACCTGTAAGGGTCCCAGCTAATGTCAACGATTGAAACCTAAAACAAAACCAAAATTTTATGAAAGTATAAAACATATATTTATAATAAAAAATATCAGCAATACATATGATATAAAAATTTTCCGATCATACCTATTTATATTAGAGTTATGGAGTAGTTTTCACACTGAAAGTTATAATCGTGCTATGTCGGTTGTTAATCGACACCAAAAATGTTAGGAACTTGGTAATCTTCCACTGTAAGCTGACTCCTTAGTATTCGGCTAACTGCCGACTAATATCAACTGCCTTAGTCCAACTATGTCCAAACTGGAACTAACTAATAGTTCTACTGAACTCTATTAGAAATCTAAAGAACTCCTATGAACTTCCCAAGAACTTCCTGTTAACTCTTAATAATATAGGAGGGAGAGTCCATTATCTGAGGAATAGGTGTGTTTCACCATAACAATTAGAATGACCAACAATACATTTTTGGGCAAAATGACGAACATACAATATATCTGTAATTGAACACGTAGAATTGTGTTCAAAATATTTTCAATATCGTCATTAAGCCATAGAGGTTGATATGCTGTTGAACAAAATCAACCAACCAACCATATCAGCAGTGGACTTAGTGTTGAGAAATCTTAGTGCTTTTCAGTCAGGGAGCTGTTTCCTGTTGAGATTGGTTTTGTCACTACCTATAGGTCATACGAATGTTCGCTGTCTTTAAGGAAATGTTCTCATTCCTAAAATTCATGTAAAAATCAACAGCTCTGTTTACATACTCATAATTGTTTTCTGCTCGGATGAGCTTAAGTCACTGGTGCCTCCTCAACAGGTGTTTACCCGTGCAACCAGACTGGCAACTGGGTCCCACCCATTCACAGTCAGGTTAGCCAAACGCAGACGACAATTCTACTCCTGCAGCTTCCTCTCTCGCACTTCCCGCCTGTGGAACTCACTCCCGTATTCTTGCTTTCCTGACGGCTACGACCTCCAGAAATTTAAAAGCAAAGTTAATACTCACCTACTAACCACTGGCCTCTAGCTCTCTCTCCCCTCCCCTGTATAACCTTCCCTTTCTCTCCGCCCATGTACCTGTCATTGCACCTGCTTTCTCAGTTTTCTATTGTTCCTTTCTAACTAGCTTGTACTCCTCACTCTTTTCTAATTAATCTTTCTACATTTATGTAACCCCCTGCACATCAGTGGCGTTTCTGCCTTGCTCGGGGTGAAATGATTAAAAAAAAAAAAAAAAAAAAAAAATTATCAGCTGTAAATTTATTCTTCGATCTGAGAGCACCAAAGCTCACACTCTATTTACATATGCCGGAGATCATTTTACTGTTCAATTCGTTATTGATTATTCTTTATCAATCTTCACAAAAAGATTTAATGATAATCCTCTGCTACGGATTTATTTCAATCTTTGACAATCCGGACCTATAACAAACTTTTTCGATCTTTTACTGCCAACAGTATAATAAGAACACATACATCTTCCCCTACTGCTCGGCAACAATTTTTTATCTGTATTAACACTCACTAAAAAATAAATTGAAACATGCTTCAAAGGGGTCGGGTATACATACTTGCCTGAAATTAATAAAGTAAGACATTGTCATTATTCCGAAAAATGAATTATTGAATCAGTCAGTCAGTTAAGTGCCATACGTGAAACACGCTTGGGTGATCATATCTCGAAAGAGACATGACTGACTGGGCAGAAGATTATCCCGCAGTAGGTTGCCATTGCTTTCTGTGGTATATTGGTTGCCAGCCAAGGCTATAGAACCCAATCTGTTCTGTTATTTAACCCATAACTGTAGGGAAGACACGGATTAATAACTTTCCCAAGGGTATTTGCGCGTAAGTGAAAGCAATGAATTCAAATGAGAATTTGAACTCGGCTCCCAGAGTTCTCGTTCCAAGCCGATATCCACTGCACCACAACGCACATCCAAATTATTTAATAGAAATCCTAAAAAAGATCTTGGTATTGTGAGTTTCTTTCTCACTTTCAACGACACCAGAAGATCCAAATGAGATGACATTAAGAAAAATGTAAAGTCGTGTCATCTCTATGAACATCCTCAAACGTGAGCAATATGGGAAGCAACAGACTTATCCCAGAACACGTACGGCCTCCACCCGGCTCTACCTGCTTGATAAAAAGTTTGTTCTACTTACGCGTACCTTAATAAAACTCTCTGCTTTGTCTTCGTTGAAACGCAGGAATAATTGTGGTGACGTAACATAATGTTCTTTCCACAGGACGTGAAGGCAGTCACAAACGATGCAAAATTAGACTGAGAGGAAACAGAGTACAGACATATGTCCTTCGTTCCGCTCACCTAGCGTTGTTCAAAGTAGTTAGAGTTTATGGCTAGTGCATCGAGCACATACGGGCATTTTCCTTTCTGTGTCAGACTGAAAATTGTCATATTAATCTCTATAAAAGAGAAATAAAAATTGATCAGTTTTGTAGACGGGTAGAGATATTGCACGAACGCGTTTGACAGGTTATTTATCATCGCGGGTGTATGTGTTACTCACTACTAAAAATATAGATTGACATTCACTTAATGGGCTTCTAATCTCGCAACAGATGTTTTAGTAACATTTTTAAAAGCTTATACGAAAAAATGATTTTCAGTACAGTTACTAACAAGAATTTTCACATAGCATCTGCGCACAGGATGTGCGTTGTGGTACAGTGGATATCGGCTCGGAACGGGGAGCCGAGTTCGTATTCCAGTTGAATCCATTTTATTCACTTACGCGCAAATACCCTTGGGAAAGGTATTAATCCGTCTCTTCCTTCCAGTTATGGGTTAAATAACAGGACAGACTGGGTTCTATAGCCTTGGTCAGCAACCAGTCTACCGCAGAAAGCAATGGCAACCTACTGCGGGATAATCTTCTGCCCAGTCAGTCATGTCTCTTTCGAGATATGATCGCCCAAGCGTGTATCTTAACTGACTGACTGATCTGCGCACAAAACCCTTTAATATAGTTATAAATTAGAATGGTTTCGCAAATGCCCATGACACGTTTTTGAACTGTTATTGCATTATAAATGTTTGCTGCATAAATCAATTTTTTTAGGTGGCCCCAAAGACAAATATCTACCGGATTGAAGTCGTGGGAACGAACAAACCTGCCTTATCTATTCATCTTTTATGGTAGATGTCATAAAGTAAATTGCGAACAATGTGACTGGAGCCTCGTCAGGTTTGAACACCATATGTTTTCGTATAAGAAGGAATACATCCTCTAGCAGGACTGGAAGTGTGTTCGAAATAAAGATCCTGTAGACAGCTCCTGTGAGACGTTCTGAGAGAACATATGGACCTACTATAGAGTCACGTACAATTCTAGCGCATATATTAATCGTAAATTGATGCTAGCTTGTATTGTACCATGATGATTCCAGTACGTTCACAAATGTTGCTTGTGTAAATTTATTAATCTATCTTTTAAAAATGTTGTCTCATCTGTAAACAACTCGAAGAGACAAAAGATGGATCGGTAGTTTGTGCAATAAACCATCGGCAAAAGCTTTCTCATGGCGAGTGATGTGTTGTGGATCTTCATCGCCAATTTGTTATGGCAGATTTTAACACAGTGTTCGTCGCCAATTTTTTGTAGAGCTGTTGCGGCAAAACTTCACCGCAAAGTTATAGTAACGGGTTTGGTCGGAAGCAAAACATGGAACACAGATAATAGTTTCTGTTGTGGATTCCATGTGAGAAACCTCACAAAATAATAAATAACAAAAACAGATATGGATATAGAAAATGTAAGCTATACTGAACAAGTCATAAAAACTGAAACACAGGTTAGTCAATTCAGGAATACTATTAGTAGAAATGATTATATACAGTCTTGAAGTGAAATAGTTTGTTTTTTTTATAATCGTTTTACTCCGAGCAAGGTATTTCACTGCCACTATTGCGCAGGGGGTTACATAGAGGGGAAAGTGGTGAGAAAGGATGCTTAGGTATAGGAAATTTCAGAAGGAGGGTGATAGACGGGTAAGGATACCGAGAATGAGGGTTGGGTAGATGGTGAGAGTGTTGGAAGAATAGATGCAAGTTAGTGTGATAGGAGGTGTCTAGACGGGTAAGGATACCGAGAATGAGGGTTGGGTAGATGGTGAGAGTGTTGGGAGAATAGTGGCAAGCTAGAGTGATAGGAGGTGTCTAGCCGGGTAAGGATACCGAGAATGAGGGTTGGGTAGATGGTGAGAGTGTTGGGAGAATAGTGGCAAGCTAGTGTGATACGAGGTGTCTAGTCGGGTAAGGATACCGAGAATGAGGGTTGGGTAGATAGTGAGAGTGTTGGAAGAATAGGTGCAAGTTAGTGTGATACGAGGTGTCTAGACGGGTAAGGATACCGAGAATGAGGGTTGGGTAGATGGTGAGAGTGTTGGGAGAATAGATGCAATTAGGGTGATAGGAGGTGTCTAGACGGGTAAGGATACCGAGAATGAGGGTTGGGTAGATAGTGAGAGTGTTGGAAGAATAGGTGAAAGTTAGTGTGATACGAGGTGTCTAGACGGGTAAGGATACCGAGAATGAGGGTTGGGTAGATGGTGAGAGTGTTGGGAGAATAGATGCAAGTTAGGGTGATAGGAGGTGTCTAGACGGGTAAGGATACCGAGAATGAGGGTTGGGTAGATGGTGAGAGTGTTGGGAGAATAGATGCAAGTTAGGGTGATAGGAGGTGTCTAGACGGGTAAGGATACCGAGAATGAGGGTTGGGTAGATGGGGAGAGTGTTGGAAGAATAGGTGCAAGTTAGTGTGATACGAGGTGTCTAGACGGGTAAGGATACTGAGAATGAGGGTTGGGTAGATGGTGAGAGTGTTGGGAGAATAGATGCAATTAGTGTGATACGAGGTGTCTAGACGGGTAAGGATACCGAGAATGAGGGTTGGGTAGATAGTGAGAGTGTTGGGAGAATAGATGCAAGTTAGGGTGATAGGAGGTGTCTAGACGGGTAAGGATACCGAGAATGAGGGTTGGGTAGATGGTGAGAGTGTTGGGAGAATAGATGCAAGTTAGGGTGATAGGAGGTGTCTAGACGGGTAAGGATACCGAGAATGAGGGTTGGGTAGATGGTGAGAGTGTTGGGAGAATAGATGAAAGGTGGTGTGATTGGAGGTGTCTAGATGGGTAAGGATACCGAGAATGAGGGTTGGGTAGATGGTGAGAGTGTTTGGAGAATAGATGCAATTAGGGTGATAGGAGGTGTCTAGACGGGTAAGGATACCGAGAATGAGGGTTGGGTAGATGGTGAAAGTGTTGGGAGAATAGGTGCATGTTGGTGTGATACGAGGTGTCTAGACGGGTAAGGATAACGAGAATGAGGGTTGGGTAGATGGTGAGAGTGTTGGGAGAATAGATGCAAGTTAGGGTGATAGGAGGTGTCTAGCCGGGTAAGGATACCGAGAATGAGGGTTGGGTAGATGGTGAGAGTGTTTAAAAGAATAGATGCGAGTTAGTGTGTTAGGAGGTGTCTATTGACCTTACATTTAAACTCCTGGAGATTGTAGCTGTCGGGAAGCAGACATGTGGAAGGGAATTCCACAGGCGGGAAGTGCGAGAAAAGAAGCTGTTGGATTAGAAATTACGGTTACGTCTTATCTGCTTTAACGTAAAAGCGGGGGACGTAGTTACTAATCTATTATCTCGTGTAAATTCGTACCTAGGCGGCACCAATGATCTAAGTTCATCGGAGCAGAAGCCGTGAAAATATTTATAGAAGAGGCACAGGGAAGCCACATCACGCCGGTGAGAGAATGGTTGCAGCTGGTCTGCCAAGTCAGTATCGATCACGTTACAGATTCTCCGTTGTATTTTGTCAAGAAGCCCGACGAGAGTAACAGGGGCACCCGGCCAGATGTGGCAGCAGTATTCAATACACGGGCGGATGGTAGATTTATATATGTACAGGATAGATTCAGACGGGAAAAACTTCCGGGCTCTGCACAGAGAACCGACTTTCATAGCGGCGGATTTGGAAATGGATTCGATATAGTCATTCCATTTGAGGTCCGCCGAGAGTGTAATGCCAAAGAGGCGTAGTGTTTTACTCTCTGGGAGGCAAGCCTGTTATGTCCGGTTAATGAGTCTTTATATCCAACAACTCCAACTAACTCTGCACCAACATACTGACCAACTAAGCAACTGCTTTACATCTCCGTTCTCTGTATAGGCAGGATTATATGTACACAACAGGCGAGTCCATTCTTCTATAAAAAAAAAAACGGGGTGATCCAACAACAGTTTTAAAAGAGTGTATTAGTATAGCAAGAACATATGTACAAATAAGTATTAATGATCACTAAATAGAATTATACAAGTCTGAACGGTACGTTTACGCTGCGTATAGCCTGAATCGTAGCTAGCTTTAACTGCGAACTTAACTAGTCAACTAGTATTTAGCTGCCTACCCACTTCGGACAAAAAGTGGCACAAGGCATTTTTAATGTGAGCAATCCGAAACATATAGCTCGGGCAAAAATTAATGTATGATTTTCCTCAGACGAGACTCTACTCTTTGTCGGAGTCGTGACTGAGTCATTACTATCCGTCCGAAGGTAGATAGTTCGACAAGGCTCACGGCAGAACTAGCTACCGTCAACTGTCTCCCGGAAGTCAAGCAGGTAATTACATATAGTAAGAGGAAGTGTCCATTCTTCTTAGGAGGGCATCATAACATTGCAAATGATAGAGATACGAGAAATGCTCTTGATTTACCCTCTATGTTATTTTATGAAATGTACAACATACTACGGTGACTTGGCGTATGCTGATACCTAGATTTTTTCCAACAACCCGTAGAAAGTGTTCTTCGTGGTCAAGCGTAAGAGCGGGCCTCGGTTTTCCTCGATTGATAGCTTGTGGTGCCACAGGTACTGTCTCAGCAACGCGGCGATAAACAGCAGCAAAGGTTAGATGAAGCGGATGTTTTTGATCTGGAAACATAATCTGACAAGATCATGTAGCTTCGCGTTCACGACTATTCACGTGGCCGTATGTAAAAATCATATGTGCCTGCTCGTGATATGAATATCCAGCCACTGTTAAACGCAACACTTCATAATTAACTGACTTGTTCACATGCAAAACGTTGAAGACAGCCTAGTTGAAAATGTACATGAATGGCAAATGTAACTTAGTCTATGGGTCAAAACAGCGCCGTCTACCGTAAACATTTCTTAAAGTTAATAACTTAAAAACGAACGATTTGCAGACATATCTGTACATGAACGTTTGTCCTTCTCTTGGTTTGAGAGATTCGCCCAATGTTTGTGTTGTGGGCTCTCCCCTTTGTATATGATAATGGACTCGACTAAGAGTACATATATTTCTGCCATAGAGAGAACAGTGGTTGCCACAGGGGAGAGAGCTATTCGTAGAGATCCGTTACAGTTATCAGAGAAATACCGAACTTCCCCATCAGAAGTCAGACTAGCTCTGAGCTGCACTCAGCTAGAATAATATACACGGATATACTATTTCCAACGACTTCACTTCAAGACTTGTGTATATTTATTTCTTACTAATAGTATTCCTGGATTTACTAACCTTCGTTCGTTCAAGTTTGTATACTACGTTCAATATCACCTACTTTTCTATCTCAATATCTGTTTTTTGTTGTTCATTATTTTCTGCAGTTCCTCACCCGGAATCCACAACAGTTTATAAAATACTTTTTGACACACTCTGTATATGTGTCTGTGGGTGTGCGTTAGCTTGTTCGAATCTCTCTCTCTCTCTCTGCCTCCTTCTCTCTCTCTCTCTCTCTCTCTCTCTCTCTCTCTATATATATATATATATATATATATAATTTTAATAGGAAAGAAATTCTTTAATTCCAGAAGCTCTATTCTTGAGTTTATGGAAATTGCAACAGGGGTGTTGAGGATGAGATTATTTTCAATAATACCATGCATGCGCATGTCGATGGGATTTTGATGGGCAGTCTCATGTCTTCGGTATTGACCAAAATTTTTGCTGGTATTTCAGAGCCATTTATTTGAATTTTCTTTAATTTATGTATATTTGTGTTACGTCGATGATACTATTTTTCTTTTGATTTTTGATTCCATAGACGACGCTAACTCAATTCTCTTCATCCATCTTTGCAATTTACTGTAGAAATGGAGAATAAATGTACTTTTTAAGACGTTGGTGTTGAGCGTAGAGACGGTTTGGTTATTACATATGCTTATCCCAAACTTACATTCACAGGTCTTTACACTAATCGGAGTTTATTTGCTTTTAAGTCCCGTAAAATTGACCTGATTCTACCTTTGTATATGATGCTTTCTTTGTACATTTGACAGGAGCTTGAGAACATTCACAACATTTTAAATGACCATGCGGATCGTTTCAATGTCATAAAAATGATCGGCCTTAAGATTAATTGCTTTAAAGAACCCTCTGTTTTCGTACCTAGACTTTGTCAAATTCATTTGAAACTACCATGGCTAGAGAAAAAAATCAAATACCAGCTGCTAGGGTATCAGCTTCTATTACTTCAGGTTTGTTAATTGTTAGGTTCCATGTTTTTGGTGACCAATTCGGGGTTTTCAACTTTTATTAAAGAGACTAGAAACCTGAATTATCAGCATGTTTTTGCCTTCCGACGGAATATGGCTTCCGCCTGTCTGTTCTATAAATATTTTCATGGCTTCTGCTCCGACGAACTTAAGTCACTAGTGCTCCTGCCACAGGCGTTTACTTGTGCAACCAGATTGGTAACTGGGTCCGAACCCATTCATAGATTAAACAAATGCAAACGACAATTCTACTCCATCAGCTTCTTTTCTCGCACTCCCCGCCTGTGGAACTCGCTTCCATATTCTTGCTTTCCTGGCGGCTACAACCTCGAGGAATTTAAATGCAATGTCAATACCCATCTCTTAACCACTAGACTTTAGTTCTTTTTACACCAACCTGTATATCTTTCCTTTCTCTCTACATTTGCAACTGTCTTCACACCTGTATTCCCATCCTTTTCTTGCTCCTTTGTAACTGGTTCGTTTGTCTCCTTACTCTCCTTCTATCTAATTTTTTACTCTTATGTAGCCCCCTACGCATCATTGGCGTTACCGCCATACTTGGGGTAAAACGATTAAAAAAAAGAAAAAAGATTCAGGGACGATGTAGTCTGCGCATGACTCGGCCATAGGCTAACACTTACTTGATAATTCAAATAAGGAATATGTGCTAAGGAATATGTAGATAGCTTTTTCACACTTATTGACAGGATCAGCCCTGAACACCATCTACGCATACTTGAAACAATATATATTAAGCTACACCAAATAGTACTTTGCAAACAAACAGAGCTTTTAATTCGCGCTCTTTATTTATTTGGAGGGTTAGGAGAAATTCGTTTTTTTTTATACTGTCTTCAAACATTTATTATTCTTTTATTAGTGAATTGTTTTTACTAATAAATTGTTTTAATAATGGTTTGTTTGTTTTTTACTATTTTACAGTGAAAAAAATGGTTCTATAGCGAATGGAAAGCCATGATCGCCTACGTCTTGAAAGGATAGAGCACATAGAAGAAGAAGAAGAAGAAGAAGAAGAAGAAGGAGGAGGAGGAGGAGGAGGAGGAGGATAATAATAATAATAATAATAATAAGAAGAAGAAGAAGAAGAAGGTGAAGAAGAAGAAGAAGAAGAAGAAGAAGAAGAAGAAGAAGTAGAAGAAGAATAAGAAGGAGGAGGAGAAGGAGAAGAAGAAGAAGAAGAAGAAGAAGAATAAGAAGAAGAAGAAGAAGAAGGTGAAGAAGAAGAAGAAGAAGGAAGGAGGAGGAGGAGGAGGAGGAGGAGGAAGAAGAAGAAGAAGAAGAAGAAGAAGAAGAAGAAGAAGAAGGAAGAAGAAGAAGAAGAAGAAGAAGAAGAAGGCGAAGAAGAAGAAGAAGAAGAAGAAGAAGAAGAAGAAGAAGAAGAAGAAGGAAGAAGAAGAAGAAGAAGGAAGGAAGGAGGAGGAGAAGAAGAAGAAGAAGAAGAAGGAAGAAGAAGAAGAAGAAGAAGAAGAAGAAGAAGAAGAAGGAAGAAGAAGAAGAAGAAGAAGAAGAAGGAAGGAAGGAGAAGAAGAAGAAGGAGAAGGAAGAAGGAAAAGCAGAAGAAGAAGGAGAAGAAGAAGAAGACTAGACTGACATCCAGATCGCGCTCTTTTACCGTTGAAATCGTTAAATGTAACTACCTCTTCTACTCCAACAGTTTCTTTTCTTGCACTTCCAGCCTGTGGAATTCCCTTCCGTTTACTTGCTTCCAAACATTAAAATACAACGTCAAATGACATCCTCTCTGTACTTGGAACTTAGTCATTTTTTATCCTTTCCTCAATAGCTCCTGTACTCAGTCTTTTCTCTCAATGTCACCCTCACCATGTAGCTAGTTAAAAACAGGTCAACATAACCCGAGAACATTAACAATGGGTATATAGTACCCAGCGCAAATGATGCCATTTGCATTATAATTTAAATAAATTTTCAGGACCTGATTTTCTTACCTAAACATGTTTTCATTTCCTATTAATGTGAACTCAAATACAAATTTTAAAGTGCCTGCATGTAAAATATTTCAAATAAAGATTTATATTTAATATATTTTTAATAATTTCAAAACCAGATCTGATATAGCTATGGTCAGTAGAGGTGTAAATTTAATTGATGGTTAGTTTTTCGGGGTAAAGCACTCGTCATTGCAACTGATGGAATTGAAATTCGTATTGTTTTCCTAATACCTAATAATTTGCATTAAAATAATATATCTCTGGGTGTGTCTCTACGTGTGTATTGTTTAAAACTAGTTGGTTTATAGAAAAATAGTACTTAGGATTGGACATAAAATATTTCTATTGATATACACAGTGTGAACTTACATAATGACGTCAGATTGATCAGAAGAGTGTTTTAAGGTGTGAAACTCAGTCTGATCTTTATTCTTATGCTCACTCCCTATTTCCCTCTCTCCTCTGTTTCTCTTTCCACGTGTTTACAGACGCACGCACACACGTACGCACACAGACACACGCATATATATATATATATGTATATATGTATATATATATGACCACATACAAGCACAGAAATAAGTATCCTCTTAAGTACTTTGACCCTGACTAACTCAACTCCTCTTCTCACTTGTACTTTTTTTTGTTATTTATTTATTTATTTATCTATGTATTTATTTTGTATCTTTTATTACGTTTCTTTCATTTTCTTATATATATATATATATATATATATATATATATATATATATATATATATTATTTATTCATAAATTATAACATGGATATGTTACAATATCACTACAAAAGTAGCCATTTTGTTTCAACACTTTTGTCTCTTGTCAAGTGATGTGATAGTTCTTCTTAAGAAGAGCTCTCTTAGTTCTTAAAAAATGCATCTTTCTCCGTTTTTTTAAGAACTATCACATCACTTGACAAGACACAAACGTGTTGAAACAAAATGGCTACTTTTGTCGTGATATTGTAATATATCCATGTTATAATTTATGAATAAATAATATTAGCTCTACTTTTGTATTGAACACTTTTTTATAAATAGTGTTTCTTTTGACAAGGAATATTATTCCAACAATACTTTTATATATATATATATATATATATATATATATATATATATATATATATATATTATAAATTATATTATAGAACATGTACATAATTTTCTATATATCCACGACAAATAGTTGTTTCGACATTGAAACTTCAATGTCTCACCAGGCGGTGTGGATAGGAATGGAAAGCCTATTTTCTTATATTTGGTCAATTGTGTGTCGGATGTTGGTGGGGGTTAGTGATAAGGGAACAAGTCTCGTGGATTGGCCATCAGAATTTTGAAGAAAGTCGTATGGGTAGTTAATATGATTGATTAGTGAGAGTCTGATTTCTAGACAGATTTAATATTAGCGGTTAGAATGTAAGTTTTTATTATCTTGCGACTAGATTATATCCTTTGCATTTCTTCGAGGAGCAGGTAAGGGGTGGGATGCATATTTTGTGCAGAATATTTTTGTAATTCCAGGTGAAGAGGACTCAAGGTTTCTTTTTTATTTTGAGTGCTCTGGCATTTATTTTATTATGAACAGTGCTCAATATGAGTATTATAGAACTTAATATAATTATGTAATTATGAATGAATTGTATATTGCGACACGGAAATTTCTATGTTTCGAGATACATTCTCATCATCAGGCAATGTTGCTGTTGGTTGTGCAGATGATTTCCATTTACAGAAAATATAAATCATCTGCACAACCATCAGCAATATTGCCTGATGATGAGATTGTATCTCGAACCATAGAAATTTCCGTGTTGCAATGTACTATTAATTCATAACTGTATAATTATATATATATATATATAGGCAGACACGTTATTTCATGGTAAATCGGAAGTATAGGCCTATTTCGTGTAAAATCTTCTGTACAATAAAGACAGAAGCTGATAATGGTTCGCCTGAAATAAGCCGATACTCCCGATTTACCATGGAATAACGTCTGCCTAATTTTTTCTTATATTTGCTCTATATGTACATATATACTTAGAGCTCTCTTAAAGAGCTATCCTACCACTGTATGTACAGGATACTCCTTTGGATTGTTCTATATTTACATCACGTGAAGATATATATATATATATATATATATATATATATATATATATATATATATATATGTAAATATCTCCATTTGCATTTTCTTTTCTCTTTTTTCTTTATTCAATGCCTTTGCCAACAAAAAAATAAATTTACATAAATTAATTGAACAATAGTTATCCCCTCTATAACATACGTTATAAAGCCCCCCACCCCCCCAAAAAAAAATATTTAATATTTAATTTATATTTTTCAAGCTTAGACGATTTTATTTTCATTTTTAGTTTTCGGTATAAACCCAATTAAAATTATGCATTTAATGAATTAAAAAATTCATATCCCAGATTAATAATTTATAACGACCTTTAAACAAAGTTCGTATCCAAAAATAAAATTAAAATCTAAAAATGGTCAGTTCATAATATGTACCTGATGATTGCAAAGTGCATGACATTCCCAGTCGTGCTTTAGACGTACGATAATATATATATTCATTAATGTATACTTAATAGCTCTATTAATATCATATGGAGCACTGTACTATCAACACCTGATAAATATGTATATATGGGTGTTTAGCTGAGTGTAGACTTATTTAGGTTTTACTATTTTGAGTGCCCCGGCATTTATTTTATTATGAACAGTGCTCAATATAATGAATATTATAGAGCTGAATATCTAAACTTATTTATAAATGGAACTTTGTCTGTGTGCGTTTATGTGTCTGTGTGTGTGTGTCCGTTACCTAAATACTCCGAAATGGCTGAACCGATTTTCTTGAAAATTCACACAGTTGTACTATAACCGTATGCGAGTGTTCTTAGCTAGGTTTTGTGTCGAGGTACCCCCGATAAATATCAAAAATCGATAATCGAATAAATCGGCTTATCGAAGGAGTGGTCCGATTTTAACCAAATTTGATGCACCCATAGACAAAGACATAAAAAACGATATTCAGAAGTTTCAAGGTTGCAGTTCTTACAATGGTGCATAAAATCGATAATATATAAATATAAAAGGCAAGATGTTTGTATGTGTGTCTGTTTATCTGCCTGTATGTCCTTTATCCAAATCCACAATTTTTATCCGATTCTCACTAAGCTTCACACAAATATTCTTTAGGCTGAGTCTGAGCTCCAGGACCATAGATTAGTTTTAAAGCTTTCATTACACCCGAGCAACGCCGGGCTATACTGTTAGGAATTATATAGTTTTGAATTAATGGTACATTGCGAGATGGAAATTTCTATGTTTCGAGATATATTTGCTGTGTATGTATGTGGGAAAATATAAATTTGTGTGTTGTTTCTTTTTAACTAATCTTCTCACATATATAGACAGCAAATCAAAGGTTTTTGCATTTAAATGTAAATCATCTGTACAACCGGCATCAAACATTGCCTGATGAAGAGAATCTATCTCGAAAGTTAGGAATTTCCGTGTTGCAATGCACAATTGATACATAACTATATAATTATATTAAGCTCTATAATACTCATTATATTGAGCACAGTTTAGAATAAAATAAATGCCAGAGCACTCAAAATGAAAAAAAACTTGAGTCCTCGTCACCTGGAAATATATATATATATATATATATATATATATATATATATGACCACATACAAGCACAGAAATAAGTATACTCTTAAGTACTTTGGCCCTGACTAACCCAACGCCTCTTCTCACTTTTACTTTTTTTTGTTATTTATTTATTTATCTATGTATTCATTTTGTAACTTTTATTACGTTTTTTTCATTTTCTTTTATATATATATATATATATATATATATATATATATATATTATTGTTATTATTTATTCATGAATTATAACATCGATATGTTACAATATCACTACAAAAGTAGCCATTTTGTTTCAACCCTTTTGTGTCTTATCAAGTGATGTGATAGTTCTTTTTAAGAAGAGCTCTCTTAGAGAGTTATCCTACCACTGTATGTACAGGATACTCCTTTGGATTATTCTATATTTACATCACGTGATGATATATATATATATATATATATATATATATATATATGCAGAATTGTTCATAGCTATACATGATGTGATATGATAGACTATGTAAAAAACAGGGAAGAAAGTGTCTTTAATCTAACATATTTGGCTTTATTAAATTTTTTCAGAGATTTGTTAGTAACGAACGAATTTTCTTTTAATCTAAATGAAACAAATCAGTCAGTAACGTTAGTATGTGTGTGATTCCAACCGTTAATAACTTATTTTCAAAATTCATTTATTTATTGGTAAAAAGTGTGCGTTATTTCGCTGCAATATTAAATGGAAATGTATTTTCGTTTCATCATTCACAAAAGTGATACGCCATTTGCAGAGTATTGACAAAGTGAAAAAGCTTGATAAACTGGTTCTTCATGATCGCAAAGAAAATCAAAACTTTGGGGTTTTGAAGTGTGCTCGCTGCTCATTTTACCAAAATGACCTCTTTCTTGACTGAATAGTCTTCTATGAAGATTTAATTTTTGCAACACAAAGGCATTTATTTTTAATTGTATCTTTAATCTGTTTTATGACCAAAGAATATGTTTTCTTTTGAAAGTTTTACTTTCTAAATTATAAAGGCTTAATTCTAGTCTAGAATATTAATATTTTATAACGACATCTATAGTGAATCTTCTTTTTAATTTAAAATTACTTTTACAGAACTGTTATTTTTGTTTCATAAACTGGTTACCAAAGAAAACTAGTCCGCTATTTAATCCATAGCAAAATGGAACACATTTCGTTTCTATGATCATTTGCCCGCAAATTGAATTTAGTATCAGTCAGTCAAAACCAAGACGTAATACACGCCGGGGCGGTTATGTGTCTTTCGATCCAAGACTGACGAATCAAAAGAATTTACCGCTGTAGGTTGTCATTACTTTCTGCGGTAGAATGTAGTATACGAGACGCAAATTCGAATTTAAATCGTCGGTTCCACGTCAAGAAACTGTACATCTTAGTGTGACCTTACCACATTAATTGTTACGACAGCCGGTCTATATTTAATGATTAAAATCACTAGTTTATAGAAGTCGAAGAAAATGACAACAGGTTTTGTAAAATATTTAATCGAAGGTTTTTTTTTCATTGAATATTTTAATACATGTCTTATTATGCAAGATATTTTTTCCTCTCTAGGTCGAGGTGACAGGTTTGGACTAATAACATAACAGATTTTTTCTATATATTTTATCAAGAACCTCTAATACATAGTAGAAACACAAGACTAAATGATAGAAATTTTCAATGCATGGACGAATGGTAGATTTATAAAAACTAGCGGAACCCGTGGAACTTTCACAGAAGAATAATTATGATTTCCTGGAAACATTTTACTTTGTCATACTACAAATGATAGTAACGTCTTCAAACATAAAGGTATTGGATAATAAAATAACGATAACACAGAGTGTAATTTTATTAAAATATCCATAAAAGTAATGTCCATAGAAGATACTTTACTGTAATCTTATATTAGGCGGCCTATGCATAACCAAAATAATGTACGCAATTTTGTGAGAGATTTTGAAAGAGAACATTTTTTTTATTCTGAAATACTTTCGGCTTTGTGCCACATCTAAGATGCGCTTAGAAAATCACCATTTGTTTAAACAACTTTAAAAGATAAAACAAAAATAAATGGCTACGTGATAGTTAAACATCTTGATCTAAAGGCATAAACTTGAGTGGTCTTGTCAAATCGAGGTTTTCATATGGATACCCTGCATGGCGCTCAACCCGTTCAGAACTATTTAAAGCATCAGCTGTATAGAACCGAATTCTAAGATTAGTGAATGTCTTCGAGCGAATAAACTCTGTCGGTCTCGAGTCTTGAATATTCCTGAATAGTCTCGTGAAAATATCGAGACCTTCATATGAGTGTGCTGCATGACAACAATTCCTTTCAGAATTATTCAAACCATCGGCAGTATAAATCGCTTTCTAAGATTAATGATTAACTAGCGGAACCCGTGGAATTTCCACGGAAGGATAATTATGATTTCCTGGAAAAGATTTTACTTTGTCATATTACAAATGATAGTAACATCTTCAAACATAAAGGTATTGAATAATAAAATGACGATAACACAGAGTGCAATTTTATTAAAATATCTATAAAAATTAGGTCCATAGAAGTTACTTTACTTTAATCTTATATTATATTAAGCGGCAACGAACCCGGAATAAAAACCAAACCATAAATTTAGGAAAGTAGACAGACTTTCCATGTGTTTGTGGTCGGAAATTTAGGTCCCAAAAGGGATCGAAGATTCACCTTACAAAAACGGTTCAGGAACAGCGCTCTGCCAACACAGATAAGACGTCGGAAAACCAATGCCAGGATGCATACCACAGTGCTGAGGGTATTCAAACTGTTGTATTAAAGGATGAGACGCAACCCAAACTGCCAACAATCAAATTTCCACCAGCATCCGGATCGGAAGCGTGGTGTATGCTAGACAACATTATAAGCAAAACATTACGTAAAGAGCTGGGAATAAAGAAATATCATGACTGATGGTGAATGCGTAATGAGGTTCACGTTGCATTTTCAGAACGCAAGGTTTGCCGTTTTTCGAAATTGTTTGTAAATCTAATTTCGCCAGTAGACATTTGAGTTTTTACATCTACGACACACTTGTATATCGTTAAAATGGGGCCTCACATTAATGAGGGGGGCGGTGTGCAAGTGAAACCGTTGAGAGGAAGGACCCGAAACGGTGTACATTCTCTCCTGATGACCCCAGTTTAAATATAAATTCGAGAGGAACACAATAAATTAAGCCCGGTTCACACTCCACCCACGTCTATTGAACAGGTGTAGAGGCTCATCCCTTGTTCCCTGTTTAGGATGTGGTTTCCGGCTTTCTCTTTTCCAATCTTTTCACTTTCTTTTTTGTTTATTTTGTTCAGTTGGAGTAGATAGACTGAACTATCGCCCGGTTCACACTCCATCCACATCTATTGAACAGGTGTAAAGGCCCATTCCTTGTTCCCTGTTTAGGATGTGGTTTCCGGCTTTCTCTCTTCTAATCTTTTCAATCTTACGTAGCCCCCTGCACATCAGTGGCGTTACCGCCTTGCTCGGGGTGATATGATTTTAAAAAAAAATGAAATCATAATGCCGTAGAGAAGCTCGGTGGAAATGTTATTGGAATGAGGAGCATTACACATTCAGCTCACTTCAGGTGAGTTTCAATTACTTTCCAGTAATTTACTTCTTCCTCTAATCTTATATTAAGCGGCGTATGCACAGACCATAACCAAAATACTGTACGCTATCTTGTGACAGATTTTGAAAGAGAAATTATTTTTTTTATTACTGAAAAATCATGGCTCCTGTGTAAACAGAAAAGACCAACTGAGTAATGGTCAAGAGTGTAGAGGTCAGGGTATACGACAACAAGCCTACCTATTTTTACTATATCGTACAGTACACACACATATACACATACACAATTACTATTACAACCACCAGCTTAAACTGCTACTGATACGGTAATGCTATAGGCTTTCTCCCCTTACTCTCGCACTCTTTACTACCCTTCCGTTTGTCAAAGTTGAGAGAAAGGCTGAGGAGAGTAAAAAGATAGAGGGGAAGGAAAAGCTCGTGTAGAGAGTAAGTGAGTGATCTTTCTTCAGTGGCGTAACGGACGGACTAAGCAACTAACTAAGGAAGGAACAAGCAGAATTATTATATGACTCAATATAGATTCTGGTTAGAAGAATTGCGAAATAAATCACTAGGTCAGTTCCCTGTGCAGGGTCAGGAAGTTTTTCCCACCCTGAAACCATCCTGCACATATATAAATCTACCAACCACCCTTTAATTGAATATTGCTACCATATCTGGTCGGGTACTCCTGCTATTCACCTAGGGCTCCTTGACAAAATCCAACGGAGGATCTGTAATGTGATCGATTCCGACCTGGCAGCCAAGACACAGTCACTTTCTCACCGGCGCAACGTGGCTTCTCTGTGTCTCTTCTACAAGTACTTTCACGGCATTTGTTCTGATGAACTTAGCTCTCTGCTTCACCCTATGCATAAATATGCTCGGGCCACAAGATTAGCAACAAGGCCCCACCTTTTCACTGTGAAACCAATAAAATGTAAACACAAATTCTACTCCAGTAGCTTCTTTTCTCGCAGTTCCAACGTGTGGAATTCTGCTCTGTTTACTTGCTTCCTCGACAGCTACAATCTCCAGGAGTTTAACTGTAAAGTCAATAGTCATCTCGTATGTTACTAACTTGCATCCTCTCTTTCATGCTCTTTTCTCCACTCCAATGTCATCTGTATTTTCATTCTTCTCTTACCCACTTCCTGACACCCCCTATAACCTGTCACTCTTTCTTATAATATTCCTCCTGTGTAACCCCCTGCAAAACAGTGGTAGCGAAATACCTGACTTGGGGAGATATGATTATAAAACAAAGAAAAATAGATAGCCCGACAGCTACAATCGCCAAGAATTTAAATATGAAGTCAATCGTCATTTCCGATCTAACTAACCTGCATTATTTCTCTCATGCTCCTTTCTCCGTCCAGTCCACTCTCATCAGTATTCTCATTCTTCTCTTACCCACTTCCTGACACTCCCTATAACCTGTCACTCTTTCTCATAACTTTCTCTCATGCTCCTTTCTCCGTCCAGTCCACTCTCATCATTATTCTCATCCTTCTCTTACCCACTTCCTGACACGCCTTGTAACCTGTCGCACTCTCTCATAACTTTCCTCTTATGTAACACCCTGCGCACCAGTAGCAATAGAATGCCTTGCTTTGTGTGATATGATTATAAAAAAAAATTAAAAAGAGCTATCATGAGAGCAATGTATTGCAATGTATTGCAATGTATCAATTTACTGAAAGTTATATTCAACCATGCTAATGAATCACAATAAAAAATGTTTCTCAATCACGATTAAAAGAGAGCGGTTTTATTTTGGGGATGTTAAATTAACAATTCCTCTTAACAATAGATTGTAGGTCATTTGTTAAATCAGCTACTGAGTTGACCTTAGCGAACAGATTACACATACCATTAAAACAAAAGTAAATAGTTGTGTTATTAACAGAGATACTGAATGGAGACCTGGTGTTATCGGGGAAGGTCATTGATAAAAATTAAGTTGGTTGTTTTGTTTTTATGGCATATCAACCTCGGCAGATCATTTATTGCCAACTAAATTTTATTTATTTATTGCTGGTAATATCTTTTTCTTTTCAACAATTTATTGTTATTTTTATAGAAATTTTGTGTTTAGTAATATTTTTTTCTTTTCGAGTCTCAAGATTCATTGGGATTTGTTTTTTAACGGCAGGGTCTCCAAGTCCTACCTGTTATTTAACCCATAACTGGAGGGGAAGGACGGATTAATACCTTTCCCAAGGGTACCAGTGCTTAAGTGAATGCAGGGTATTCAACTGGAATTCGAACTCGGCTCACCGATTTCTCTTTCCGAGCCGATATCCACTGCACCACAACGCACATCCGTCAATAAACGTTTACAGCATCTGGTATTCTCAAGCTGTCACCCATCTAAGTACTGACCAGGCTCAACGTTGCTTAACTTAAACATGATTTTGTAAAATTATTGACTGCTGGGAGGACAAATATAGAATTTCTGAATTAGAAGAGCGGTAACACAAGTAAAAAGATATTAAAATCATTGGAAACGCAAAGAAAAGATGGCTTTAAAAACGTAACGAAATATATATTTCTTCTTCTTCTTCTTCTTCTTCTTCTTCTTCTTCTTCTTCTATGGGCCTTGTTTTTTCAGGACCGAGGCGATAACGGCCTTCCATGCCTCCCTATCACTGGTGGCTCTTAGCACACTTTCTCGTATAACATCTCCCAACCTCCGTTCTGACATCAACTTGCTCAAGCCCTTCAAATATGTTATCCGCTGCTTTCCTCTGTCTCCTTTTCCCCTCTATCTGGTCTGTTAGTATCAGGTTCTCCAAGCCCTCCTTCCTCATTGTATGTCCCAGGAACTTTAGTTATCTCTTCCTGATGCTCAATATTAACTTGATTTTCGATTCCATTCTTTTCAAAACCTCATATTGCTCGTATGCTCGACCCATGATATCCGCAGCATCTTTCTGTAGAACCACATTTCAGTTGCTTCAAATTTCTCCTACATCTTTGATGATATTGTCCAGCATTCACTGCCATATCGAAGAACTAACGCCACATCGCAATCCAGTACTCTCTTCTGTGTTTCAAGTGAAAATTTCTTGTCTCTTAATACTTTACTCAGCTTCTGGAACGCGTCCTTCGCCTTGACAATTCACCTTTGGATCTCTATGTCGCACTTTCCATCTCCTGTTAGAACACATCCCAGGTATTTAAATTTTTGTACTTGCTTGATTCTAGTATCCCCTACCTGTGTTTGGTATTTTGGGCTGCACTTTTTGCTGATGACCATGCACTCAGTTTCCTTGCAGTTTATTTGTAGTCCTTTTTTGTCAGTCTCTTCAGCTACCTTCTGTAGGAGGTCTTGCAGGTTTCTTACCGTGTCTGCAATCAGCACTGTATCATCTGCGTAACTTATATTCGGAACAGCTTAAACGGGTAATAAGAAAGAAAAGTGGATTTGCGGAGTAGGAAATGTTTTAAGAATGTAAATAGAGATTAATAAAATGTGCAATATTACGAACATTCGCTTAGGACAGTGGTTCTTAATCTTTTCCAGATCAAATCCTCCCCCCTCTCGCAAATAAAACAAACTGTTTTTGACATGAGGTAATTGATAAACTCCTATCAAAAAATGCTAATAAATATTAGTTATAATATGATTGGGATTAATCAACCCTAAGAAGAAGATGTTTACATATAAATTCAAAAGAAAAACGACTTCAATTAAAATAAAAACTTATTCTAAATTTAAATGAAGAAAAGGACTAATCAGCCCTGAGATTGCTGATGCTGCCTTAATAATTTAATGTCAGGCTTAATGTAACTCAAGCAGACACGAATATCACCACGTGAAATAATGTCAAATCTGTTTTTTTTCTTTCCGCAAAATGTGATTAAAACGAAGTTTCAAAAAGATATGATGTCGGGGAACACAAAACAATTGTCGTCATTTGTGACCACAAAATATGGATACAACGATTTGTGATCACACAATATGGATACAACGATTTTTCCGTGTTTAACTGCCAATATTCAAACAAAGTTTTTTTTTTATTTAGTTTTCAATTTTGACATAAATCAATTTCCGCTAATTCTGATATGAAATAAATCGGCAAATCTGATTTCTAAATCATATTTTAAGACAGACAGACAGACAGACAGACAGACAGGCAGACAGACAGACAGACAAGCGTAATAAATACCAATGCAGTTTTCACATGGATCAATTTCCGGGAATTGTAATATATTATTAAATCGGCAAATCTGATATTTAATAATATTTTAAGACAGATAGACAGCCGTAATAAATACCAATCCCGTTTCCACATAAATCCATTTCTCCTAATTCTGATATATTATGAAATAAATCGGCAAATCTGATTTCTAAATCATATTTCACAAAACAGACAGACAGCCGTAATAAATACCAATGCAGTTTTCACAAAGATCAATTTCCGCGAATTCTGATATATTATAAATTAAATCGACAAATCTGATTTCTAAATCATATTTTAAGACAGACATCAGGCAGACAGACAGCCGTCATAAATACCAATGCCGTTTTCTTACGAATCAATTTCCGCTAATCCTGCTATATTATGAAAGAAATCGGCAAATCTGTTTTCTAAATCTGCAGCCACTTTCCCATCGTCGAAATGTGGCCTCCCTCTGTCTCTTCTATAAATACTTTCATGGCTTTTGCTCAGATGAGCTTAAGTCACTGATGCCTCCTCAACAGGTGTTTACCCGTGCAACCAGACTGGCAACTGGGTCCCACCCATTCACAGTCAGGTTAGCCAAACGCAGACGACAATTCTACTCCTGCAGCTTCCTCTCTCGCACTTCCCGCCTGTGGAACTCACTCCCGTATTCTTGCTTTCCTGACGGCTACGACCTCCAGAAATTTAAAAGCAAAGTTAAGACTCACCTACTAACCACTGGACTCTAGCTCTCTCCCCTCCCCTGTATAATCTTCACGTTCTCTCCGCCCATGTATCTGTCATTGCACCTGCTTTCTCAGCTTTCTATTGTTCCTTTCTAACTAGCTTGTACTCCTCACTCTTTTCTAATTAATCTTTCTACATTTGTGTAACACCCTGCACATCAGTGGCATTTCTGCCTTGCTCGGGGTGAAATGATAAAAAAAAAAAAATCATATTTTAAGAGAGACAACCGTACTAAATACCAATGTCATTTTCACATAAATCAATTTCCGCTAATTTTGATATATTATGAAATAAATGGGCAAATCTGATTTCTAAACCATATTTTAAGATAGACAGACAGCCGTAATAAATACCAATGCCGTTTTCATATGGATCAATGTCCGCTAATTCTGATATATGATTAAATAAATCGGCAAATCTGATTTCTAAATCATATTTTAACGCAGACAGTCTTAATAAATACGAACGTCATTTTCACATAAATCAGTTTATAATCTTTCTCTTCTCTTTTCAGTTATGGGTTAGATAACAGGACAGATTGGGTTCTATAGCCTTGGCTGGCAACCAGTCTACCGCAGGAAGCAATGGCAACCTACTGCGGGATAATCTTCTGCCCATTCAGTCATGTCTCTTTCGAGACATGATCGCCCAAGCGCGTATCACGTATGGTACTTAACTGACTGTTATCTCGCTCGAAGAATAAAAGGGTTTGCGTAGTGTTAACATCTATACCTGTAAAAGTGTTACAGATGGCAATAGCAAGTGTTATTATTATGGGGAAACACACCTTTTCCACAGATAATGGACTCTTCCTCCTATATTAATACCAGTTAATTGGAAGTTCACGGTGAAGTTTTTGAGAAGTTCATAGTTCATAGGAGTTCTTTTAGAGTTCTATTGGATTTCTGTAGAACTACTAGGCAGTTGATATTAGTCGGCAGTTAGCCGAATACTAAGTAGTCATCTTTCAGTTGAAGATTACTAAGTTCCTAACATTTTGGGTGTGTTAAGTCGATTAGCAACCCACATAGCACGAATATAACCTTCCGTGCGAAAACTACTCCACAACAATTATCTATAGTTTATCCTCCAATATGTGTGATGGATTTGGACGGTGATTCCCAAGGTGGGGAATAAGCCTCACAGGGGGGCAATTTGATTTTTTAGGGGGCAATTTGATTTTTAGTTATTTTGCTACTTGAGACTAAAGCTGACCAAATTAGTTCCTAATATAAAAACTCTTTGCAGTATGCATGAAGCACAACGGTCTCACTAAGTTTATACAATTTAAGTAAAAGTACTGATCAAAGGATTACAGAAAAAAGCTTCCTTTGAAATTAGTTTTTGTTTATAAATTTCAATATTTCAATTCTCTATTACATGCTTTGAAACTTTATTTGACTGTTTTATATAAACATAAAAATAATATAAGCCAATCCCTAATATATTATTTTTTGGTATTTTCTTGCTTAGAACTTTAATTGTCTTTGGTTTATTTTTTTGTTTTTCATGGATGCTATGTTGTTTTTAAATTTGTTTAAGCCACTTTAAGGCTTTAAGCCAGTTAGAGCATTAAACAAACTTTAAATTTAAAGTTTAAAATAAATGCTTAAATCAAAGTACTGGTGTTTTGCTTTGCTTTTTAAGCATCACCTAAAATAGAGTTCACTTTTTACATAAGAATTATATATCAACATATGGGAGGGGGGATATCAGGATTCTAGGGGTGATTAAGTGCGGCATGGCCAAAAAAGGTTGGGAAACACTGGTTTAGGAGGTAGTGTCATTTCGCGTGTGTGTAGGTATCTTAGCATGTAGCTTCCGGATGGCAACCCTGGCACCTCCTGGCTTGTTTGTATGTCCACTGACACCAGATAGTGACAACTGTTTTTTTCTGTCTCGACTTAAAACGAAATTCATGGAAAACACCACAAGCAGAAATGCATCTAAAGAAAAAAGAAAAACTGATCTACTGTCATATCGGCATCACCCACAACAGAATGAACTCTTCCAGCCATTACATATACCTCCCCTTCAGAAAAGGTGAGAGTAGATAGGCAGGTAGATAGCCTAAGTAGCCTGGGAGAAGCCTGAGAGAGTAGCCTGAGGAGAGCGCCCTGAACATAGCCAAGAGTCGTCTACGAACACTGCTATCGTAACGACCATTACGAGTCCCAGTTCGAGGGTCGAATTATAGTATTACACACTAACCCGTATTATCGTTCTACTAACAAAGTTCCAGGTGTTGTATTTTGTCGTGTTTAATGTATATTCGTTATTTCTCATTTTGGTTGTTTTGTATTATTTTTGCTTGACCTTTAACCGCATCCACGACACCTACCCACTCTTCTGACGCTCATATTCGGGGTATCCGTTCTAACTTCTGTAACGTAGAATGTTTTCTCTTGGAACTGTCGCCAGATATCTGTGCCATTTGTGTAACTAAGTTATTTTTTTCCATTACTACTAATGATTTTTAGTTCTACGATATCTTCCTCTTTTCCGAAAAAATTCCGTGATTCTCATGCATTGGCATGGTGTTTAATCCGGGATAATCTTCCGATGGTCAGGGATAGTCTCACGAGGCCCCTGACTACTCTTTCATGTACTTCCGTCTTTGGTTACTAAACTCTGTTAGTAATTTCTTCTTTCTTTATCGACCCCACTCTTCCAAGGACAGCAGTACATTAAACACAATCGCTGGCTGTATTAAAAAGCCACGTTCTCTCCATCCATCATTGTCTTTGGTGACGTTAATGCTCATCACAACATGTGGTTAAAAAATTCTAAAGTTACTGATGTTGCCGGTGTTGCCGGTGTTCAGACATTAATTTTTTTCCGTTAACCAATCCCTTATTCAAATCATGGACTTCTCTACCTGTTTCCCTCATGAAATAGAATAACGTTTCTCTACTTGATTCATTCCTTACTAGCAGTATAGTCCGGCGTTGCTCGGGAGTAATGAAAGCTTTAAAACTAATCCATGGTCCTGGAGCTCAGACTCTTTGGACGTTGGCACGAAAGACTAAAAAGCAATAGTTGTTTCCAGTTAAAGCGAAACTGGACACTGAAAGAAAAATGAATGGATGTCAGTCAAATTTTGATTTCCTGGTATCGATTTCAAATAACTTTTTTCGTCGTAAACTGAATTTTGAAGGCTAAATAAGTCCTCTGAGTAAATGGTATCATGTCTGAAAGTAAGAACTACAATTATACCTACTTACAGCCAAACCCGAAGCAAAAACTAAAATAAAAGGGCTGAAAAAATACAGACATACAGGCAAATAAGCAGACACACACGCAAACATCTTGCCTTTTATGTATATATTTTCAATTTTCTGCGCTATTGTAAGAACTGCAACCTTAAAAGTTCTAAATATCGTTTCTATTGTCTTTGTCTATGAGTGTATCAAATTTGATTGAAATCGGACCACTCCTTGTATAACTCGATTTTTACGATTATCGATTTTCGATATTTATCGGGGGTACCTCGACACAAAACATAGACGCTTATAAACAAAACATAGACGCTTATAAACAAAACATAGACGCTTATAAACGCAGACGCTTATAGTACAACTCTGTAAATTTTCAAGAAAATCGGTTCAGCCGTTTCGGAGTCTATAGGTAACGGACACACACACAGAGACAAAGTACCATTTATAAATAAGTTTAGATCAGTTTTTCTCTCTCTGCCTCTGACCAGTCTGTGGTAGCTAATGATATTTTGTTCCAATTATCTATTAAAGAGGACCCCAGTATCTATAAGACCTATTTCCGTTACCAGTATGTTGACTGGGATTCACACCGCGATTTTGTTCGTGTCGCCCCGTGGACTGAAATCTCCAACCTCCCAATTGAAAATTGCGCCAATGAGATGTTTTCTTGGGTGAAAGCCAGCATGGACGCTTTTATCGCTTCTTGAAAATACCTGGTAAAACCTCAATTCACTTCATGGTGTGACGCCACTCTCTGGTCGCTATTCGTGATGGTTTCGACACAGTAGCTGGTCTTCAAGTCGTCTATTACAACGTTGTTCTCCCTCACCCACGCTGTGAACTTTGATTTTGATGAAGACACGTTGAAATCTTGCTAGCTGTCTCTTTACCACGTGCATCCGAACCGGACACGCACGCACAATTGGGCTAATAAGAACGACACCAAAAGTAAATCGAAGAACGCCTAAATGAGTTGCGAAAAAAATCTTTATATACAAATAAAAAAAACAAACAGCAAAAAGAAATAGAATATAACAGTCGTCAATTTCTTATCTTCAGAGTTTTCAAGACGTGACGATTCAAAATGTTGTATTTATGATTTGTGAAAAAGATATATTGCAAAATTAATAATACCACTAATAATAATTTCTTTCGCTCCGTCATACTAAACTTAGAATTACATATTTTTTGTCACATAATAAAAAACTTGGGTCATATTTTATTCCACATACTCTTCAAGTTCTTATCTTTACAACAGAGCAAAAATTTTCATTTAAGAGTAGTGTTTGTCTTCTGAACATTAATTCAAATTCTCGGTTGGTAACGTTTATCACTCCACTCGGAGTTTTCAAGTTGTGACAATTCAAAATGTATTTATGACTTGTGGAAAAGATATATTGCTAAATTAATAATACCACTAATAATAATTTCTTTCACTCCGTCGTACTAAATTTAAGATTACATTTTTTTAGTCGCATACTAAAATACTAGGGTTATATTTTATTCCACATACTCGTCAAGTTCTTATCTTTACAACGGAGCAAAAGTTTTCATTTAAGAGTTTGTCTTCTGAACATTAATTCATATTCTCTGTTGGTAACGTTTATCACTCCACTCGGAGTTTTCAAGTTGTGACAATTCAAAATGTATTTATGAATTGTGGAAAAGATATATTGCAAAAATTAATAATACCGCTAATAATAATTTCTTTTGCTCCGTCGTACTCAATTTAGGATTACATTTTCTTAGTCGCATACTAAAATACTAGGGTTATATTTTTTTCACATTCTAAAATAGTTTTACACATGGTTCACACCAGCACAAAGGAACCATGATTTTTGGTTATTAGTTATGGTTTGTAATAAATGGAAGCGAGCCCTCAAAGGATCAATGCTCCAGTTTCCCAAGAGAATTAGGCACTGCATAGACTCTAACAACTTTGGCTCTTATATACTGGCAGCTATGTAACAAGGTATTACACAAGTGCAGGCTTTCTGTTCCCTACTTCAATCAATCTGAGATGTTATGTTATCATCGTCTGCTAATAGAGCTGAATACTTTGATTGTAAATTATCCTCAAACTATACTTATGACTCAACTTGACCCCCGGCTTTCGGGCTGGGAGGCTAAATGACCAATTAAGACATAATAAGACCAGTTTAGACCGGTTTTGAACCTATCCACAGCTCACGAGATGGATAGGTAATATTTGACCAATTACCTGGGCGTACGCTCTCATGTTCCCCACGTTAAAAGAAGACCTTCTGTTACATCTCTCTTAAGTGGGGGAGAAGAGTAAATATCAGCTCTACTCCTGATTCACCTACTGTATTCCAGGTTAATTTAGAACTGCATCTCTTTCGAGTGATAAACATATAGCACTGGGCAGAAAATTATCCCACAGTAAGTTGCCATTGCTTTCTGCGGTAGAGTTGTTGCCAGCCAAAGCTATAGAACCCAATCTGTCCTGTTATTTAACCCATAGCTTGAGGGAGAAGAGATAGATTATTTTACAAAATTATATTAAGTATAATTAAGTGGGGATCAGTATATCACTTTATAACAATAGAAAACCAACAACCCACTTTATGTCCAGTAGAAGTTTTAATTATGTTTCCAACTATTATATTCAGTCAGTCAGTTAAGTGCCATACGTGATACACGCTTTGGGCGATCATGTCTCGAAAGAGACATAACTGACTGGGCAGAAGATTATCCTGCAATAGAATGTCATTATTTTCTGCGGTAGACTGGTTGCCAACCAAGGCTATAGAACCTAATCTGTCATGCCATTTAACGCATATCTGGAGGGAGAAGTGATAGATTATATCACATTATTATATTAAGTATACTTAGTGGGGGATCAGTTTATTACTTTAAAACAATAGAAATCGATTCCCCACTTTATGCCCAGGAGAAGTTTTAATTATGTTTCCAACTATTATATTCAGTCAGTCAGTTAAGTGCTATACGTGATACACGCTTTGGGCGATCATGTCTCGAAACAGACATGAATGACTGGGCAGAAGATTATTCCGCAGTTGCTTGCCATTGCTTTCTGCGATAGACTGGTTGCCAGCCAAGGCTATAGAACCCAATCTCTCCTGTTATTTGACTCATAGCTGGAAGAAGTAGCGATGGACTATATTATATTTTTATATTAAGTATAAGTTAGTTGCTTTCTGCGGTAGACTGGTTGCCAGCCAAGGCTATAGATAACAATCTATCCAGCTATTTAACCAATAGTAAGAGGAAAAAGAGACGGATTATTACCTTTCCCAAGGGTATTTGCGTATAGGTGAATGCAACAAATTCAAGTAGAATTCGAACTCGGATATCCTATTTCTAGTTTCAATATCCGTTGCACCTCCACGCACATCCCTAATATAATTAGTCCTGGGCATGACGGTAAACTGCATCCGGCAGCAAGGCCGCTGATTGGGAGGTTGTGAGGAGCATGGTACCACCTCTTAATTGCCGTTGTTCCCAGGTCTACTCTGACCCGAAGTGGTAACACCTGTTAGGGTCCCAGCTATGGGCAAGTAGTTAACCCCCACCAAAATAAAAAAAATGTTACCAACAAACCTTTTTTTAATAAAAATACTTTACCAGCAAAACGTTTTTGAAAAAAAATTATAAACAAACAAAAAGAATAAAACAAATAAATTAAATAAAACAAATCAAAACTATTTTTTAGCATTAAATGACGTAATGAAGGTTGATATGCTGGTTAAATAAACCAACCAACCAATTAACCTAATATAATCGCCATTCTAATAACGACAAAAGGCAGTCTCCGTAAAACTGTTCTACTTGGGATTCGAAATCATTCTCTTCGCGATTGTAAGATGAGCTAACAATTTTATTTTCTCATGCGGTGACTAGTTATATACGTTAGAAACGAAATTGTTAAACAGAAAGCAATTAGAATAATTCTTGACGTCATTATCGCCGACTTACCGTCTGTGCTGCACTTCGGGGTCAGGATGACCAGAATAATAACTGAGTTGTTTAGGCGAGCAAAAAAAAAAAAAAAAAAAGAAGCAAATAGACAGATTGGATAGTCAATGCGTGCAAGCTACTTATGATGTGAGAAGTTGCCTGTCTAGTCAGAACAGTGCGCAGATTTATAGACTAGAGTCTTGAAACAGTAAAATATGCTGCCTAATATGAATAGCGTTACTTTCAATATAAGGTTGGTGAGTCTCGTTTACCGAGGCTAAAATAAATAACTACACAAACAGCGACAAATGACATGTCGAAATCCAGATAATCTGCCAGCGCTTTCGTATTAATAAACGTCCTGGCTTTGTCAAGGTCGAAAAGGAGAGGAAGAATGTTTCACAATGGAGTAGAATATGCAGTGTTGGCATCTGGAAAATTAAAAATCGACAAAACAAAAACACTTCACTTTTTGACTGATTGTGTTTTATTTACTTAAATATATTTTATAAAAGCACGGACAAAATTCCCTCAAAAGCAAGTGAGGTGATGGGCGTCGCCTAAAAAATCCTGCTACGGCGAGAAATGTTATAAAAAGCCTAGTATGCTACACGGATGATGGGATAATTTGACTTGATTGATAGTCTGTTATGACAGAATGGGAAAGTGATTTTCCTTTCACTCTAGATCCAAGGAGGAACATATATACGATCCATCGCTAAGGGGGGAGGCTGTAAAAATGGTCGAATCTTTGTACCACTCCAGATTTTTACAACATCCACATCCGACCAAAAATAGAATATTGCTGCCATTTGTTGGCTGGAGCTGCACAATTTACACTTTCTAGCCTTGATAGAGTTAAATAACATTGACACATTTTTTCATTTACAGTCACTTTCCCAGAGACACAACATCACAAGTATGTATCCTGGCTATGCCCATAGGGCTGAATCATGCTCATTCCCCTCATATGCTCTTAGGAAGAAAAGAATCTCTCACTCAGAAAGCTTCTTCCCAAGAACCGCTAATTTATGTAACAACAGGCTTCCCCTTATACGCCTCTTCGATTTCTACAATTTTGACCATTTCAGATCTATGGCCAGAGTCTCTAGTTTTTCTCCATATTGTCACAGACGTTACTTCCTATTCCCTCTTCTTACGGTCCAGCCACACTCCTCATTCTGTAACAGAAAAATGCTCTCGACCATCTACGACCCACTCTTTCGTGACATGTCAGAGACAATGCAATTTTGACCTCGTTAAGTCTGCCGACAATGGTTGCCTCTCATAGACTTTACCCTCTACTTCCTATTCTTATCTTAATATCCCACTCCTCATTCAGTAACCATCTACCTTGAGTGACTCTTGGGCCTCGTGTTTTCCCATACAAATTATTATTAGTGCTCACTGATCGTGAAAAATAATATTTTCCTATCGATAGCTGCTACAGGTGAATTTCTATTTTAGAAATATTTGGCTTACGAAGCTCCTTAGGGGAGTTTCTATCCCACTCTGAAATATATTACTTTGACCCAGCAAAGATAGGATTGAAAATATATATATTCCGGCCGTGGATGGAGGCAACGGGGAACAACATTGAAAGACAGAAATGCAGTTAAATGACTGACAGCAAAGGCAGAAAACAAAGGCGACAAAGACTTGAAAAGCAATAGCCAACAAAGATATGATCGACATCAAAGACAGAAAACACAGAAAATAACAAAGGCCCGGAAGACGATAGCCGGTGAAAACGATTGAGAGTTGTATCTCGGCACAGATGACGTCAGTTAAGCAAAAAGCCGAAAAAGTATAAATGCGTAGGAATTTTGGGCTTATATAAGTTTAGGATTTTTGGTCGAAGAGATGGAAGAATGAAGGGAAGAGAAGAGAACAGAGAGAAAGAGAGAGAGAGAGAGAGAGAGAGAGAAATACACAACAGTTTCTGCTAATGGGCAATCTCTCTTCGGCAGCCCATTACTCCACACTGGTGTCACTATAGTTATTCGAAAGACAATCGTTATTTTTGGTAGCTAAGTTATACAACATCCCCACCACCCAGAAAAGCGGGGTCCTTAATTGGTTATATAGAAAGTTTTCTTCAAAAAGAACTCCATCTTTTGTAGATGCCAGTATTGTCAGTATGAAACAAGAACAGAATCTTGACAAATTAAAAGACGCAATAGAGCCAAAATAAAAGGACTTCTTCTTCTATGTGCCCTGTCCCTTCAGGACGTAGGCGATCATGGCTTTCCACGTTTCCCTATCCCTGGTGGCTCTGAGCACGCTTTATCCTTTTACACCGTGCAATCCTCGTTCTGTCATCCACCTGATTAGGTCCTTCAAATATATTATCCGTTGCTTTCCCCTGTCTCTTTTTCCCTTTATCTGGCCTGTTAGTATCAGGTTCTCCAAGTCCTCTTTCCTCATTGCGTATCCCAGGAACTCCAGCTGTATCTTCCTGATGCTCAGTATTAATTTCCTTTTTGTTTCTATCATTTCCAAGACCTCATCATTGCTGACATGCTAGATTCACGAGATTCGCAGCATCCTTTTGTAGAACCACATTTCAGTTGCTCCAAGTTTTTAGAGTGAATATAAGAAAAATTAAGGCAGACACGTTATCTCATGGTGAATCGGAAGTCTAGGCCTATTTCAGGCGAACCATCATCAGCTTCCGTCTTTATTTAACAAAGGATTTTAAAGACGGAAGCTGATGATGGTTCGTCCGAAATAGGCCCATACTTCCGATTCAACATGAGATAACGTGTCTGCCTTAATTTTTCTTATGTATATATATATATATATATATGTGTGTGTGTGTGTGTGTGTGTGTGTGTGTGTGTGTGTGTGTGTGTGTGACAAATTTCTATGGATCTTTTATTGTCATCGAACTTAAAAATTAAGATTCATCAGTAAAGGAAAATAGGAAAGTACGAAAACTGTTAAATATTAGCTTATCTAAATTCTCATCTGAAATACCTTTGATGGTATTTTCCAGCATTCACTGCCATATTGAAGGACGGACAGCACGTAACAATCCAGTACTCTCTTCCTAGTTTCTAGCAAAATTGTCCTGTTTCATAATAGCTTACTCAACTTTTGGAATGCTTATATCCTTGTTTGTGTCATCGTGTAAATATATTCCCTACCTGCGGAAGCCCCACTAACGACTTAAGGGCCATTAATAGATACAGGAGCCATATCAAAGTATTATACGCGGATCCAAGTTCCGATATGAAGGTAACAAACTTCTTATATTTTCTGTGTCCTTTCAGAACGTAGGCTATCATGCTCCCGCCAAAATGTCCTGTCTTTTCTAGCTCTAAATCAATGTTGTCTTTTTGTAACCTCTTCGACGCTCCCTGCTACGTCATCGCGCAGTTTTCTCTTATCCATTTTGCCTTCAGTCTTTTGCTTTCGATAAATATCTCAAATGTTGTGTAAATAATTGTACAAAAGTTTTCAGAATTCATCTTGTCCACAACAACAATCAACCGACCCTGGTCAAAGGTTTACGGGAAAAATAAAAACTGAATAGTAACTTCTTCTTCTTCTTCTTCTTCTTCTTCTTCTTCTTCGTGCCCTGTCCCTTCAGGACGTAGGCGATCATGGTTCTCCACGTCTCCCTTTCCCTTGTGGCTCTTAGTATGTTTGCTCCTGTTACTCCTGTCAACCCCCGTTCCGTCAACCACCTGATCAGGCCCTGCAAATATGTTATCCGCTTTCTTCCCCTGTCTTTCTTTCCCTCTATCTGGCCAGTCAGTATCAGGTTCTCCAGGCTCTCCTTCCTCATTGCATGTCCCAGTAACTTCAGATGTCTCTTCCTGATGCTCAGTATTAATTTCCTTTTTGTTGCCATTCTTTCCAACACCTCATCGTTGCTTGCATGCTCAGTCCATGATATCCGCAGCATCCTTCTGTAGAACCACATTTCCGTTGTTTCCAGTTTTGTTCTCATTTTCGACGATATTATCCAGCATTCACTGCCGTATTGAAGAACTGACATCACATAGCAATCCAGCACTCTTTTCTTTGTTTCGAGTGAAATTTTCCTGTGTCTTATTACTTTACTCAGCTTCTGGAACGCGTCCTTTGCTATACCAATTAGCCTTCGGATCTCTGTGTCGCACTTTCCATCACCTGTTAGAACACTTCCTAGGTATTTAAATTTTTGCACCTGCTTTATTCTGGTATCTCCCACCTGTATTTGGCATTTTG
>JBBBDQ010000685.1:950000-1020000 GCA_037127315.1 Ascarosepion bandense | reverse complement strand
CCCTATCCGGAATATACTCATTGACATCACACACATCATAGCATCATCCACATGCAAAAGTAAAAAAGACTAAAAATAATGGAGGCCTTATTAAAACAAACAAAAATCTTAACACTCAATAAACTTAACTACGAACACGCCAACAACATGCTGACCATGTTCGGTACATAACATTAACCACCACTGAATATTATACATACCACTACTGTTACACGTAAAATGACATTCATTCTCGAAAATGGCTAAAGGTTTAGCCGAAAGCGTTCGGATAAACAAAACATTTGGACAATTGTTATATAATTTATGTCCTCAAAAGAAAGAAATAATAAAATCAAATGAAAAATTACATTAAAAAATTAACCATTACTACTTTTTTGTCATTTTTAATGAAACCTGCATAAAAGAAGGGAAGTTGCTGCCCAAATATACTATATGCACTTATCAACAGAGCAGGGTGAATGCAGCTGATAATACTTATGGATGCTTATATTCTTTGCAAGTAAACTCACAGTCGAGCAACAAAGATAGGAAAATCAATTTGAATTTAAAATATGCATGAGAATTAAAAGAAAAAGGAAGAATCTCGCGACATATGATAAAGCATAAACCACTTATATCAACCTTTTTGAATGTACTCGTGTACAGCTAACCTGGACAATCAGTGAAATTTGAAAGTGTTGTGGGATCTCCTCTTTTTGTATAGGATAATGGACTCGACTGAGTATATATGTACTCCTGCCATAGAGAGAACCGTAGCTGCCATAGAGTGGAGAGTAATCGTAGAGATCCGTGTGAGTTATCGGAGTGAACCGGAATTGATACGAGATAGACCGAACTTACCGCATCAGAAGTCAGAGAGCACTAACCCAGTCGTGGTTCCGCCGAAGGGTAGAATCACGATTGGGGAAAGATAGACAGATATTTTTGGCCTGGCTATATGGCCGAGAAGACCCACATTAAAAAGACCTTGTGTCATATCTCGCCTTACGTGGGAAGGTTTGTAAATACCGTTGCAGTTGCAGTTGGCAGTAGAGTAATCGTAGAGAGTAATCGTAGAGATCCCTGCGAGTTATCAGAGAATACTGGAACTGATACGTATGTTACCGAGAGATACCGAACTTACCCAAAGACTATCGCATCAGAAGTCAGTCTATCTCTGACCTCCACTCAGAATAATATACTCGGATATACTATTTCCAACGACTTCATTTCAAGACTTTTATATATTTATTTCTTACTAATAGTATTCCTGGATTTACTAACCTGCATTCAGGTTTGTATATTACGTTCAATATAGCCTACTTTTCTATCTCCATATCTGTTTTTGTTGTTCATTATTTTGTGCGGTTCCTCACCCGGGATCCACAACAGAAAGCATATGGGAGAAAATGTAAGAACGTACCTATCTATCTATCTATCTATCTATCTATCTATCTATCTATCTATCTATCTCATTTTATATCGTTCTCTATGGCGTTTGGCGTAGTGGTTACAACATTCGCGTCTCTCTGTCAGTCTAGCTACTGGACTACTGCTCATGATCTATCTATCTATCTATCTATCTATCTATCTATCTATCTATCTATTGCGGTCTTTTCATATCTATCTATCTATCTATCTATCTATCTATCTATCTCAGTCTGTTCATATCTATCTATCTATCTATCTATCTATCTATTGCGGTCTTTTCATATCTATCTATCTATTGCGGTCTTTTCATATCTATCTATCTATCTATCTATCTATCTATCTATCTATCTATCTATCTAGCTGGTCTACTGTTCATTATCTATCTATCAATCTATCCACTGCTTATGATCTATCTATCTATCTATCTATCTATCTATCTATCTATCTCATTCTATATTGGTCTCTCTATGGCGTTTGGCGTAGTGGTTACAGCATCCGCGTTTCAATAACTCGATATTGAAATTCCTCGAACTAGGCGAGCCGTTGTGAGCAAGCGACAACATTAGAAAGTACCGATTAACAAAACATCTAACACTTTGTGTATTTAACTGTCAATAAATCAATTTAAGATGCGTTTGCTTGACATATTGCTTTAAACAGCCAAAACCCTTTCTAAAGAACTCTCAAGTTTAGTACTCATACGTCTCTTTTTTAATCGAATTCACCCCAAGGAAAGCTGTAAAGCCACTGAGAGACAGAGGATTACTGACTGTGTAAGAATAAGGAACCGAAAGTTTACTAATGGATGAGAACAAAAGAAAACGTATCAAAATAACTTTAAAATGGCGATTGACATTGCATTTACATTTTTAAACATTCAAAATAGCCTGAAAGCTTGATTCCATAATTGAGGAGTGGGAAAAAAAGAAACTTTTATGCGGCTGCAACTAGCAAGCTCAACAGCAAACTGCTGAGACCTCAACACCAGTCAAGTACTGCGCTTATATTTTAAAATAAATGTCTAGCTGCCATGGCGAAGAGCTCATTCGAACAATTATCATGAAAGTATTTATAAAAAAGACACAGGGCGGCAACCATACGGCGGAAGAGGGGAGTAACTGAAACAGAGCAGCCAGATCAGGACGGATAATATTGCTGATTCTGCTTTGTATCTTATCAAGTTGATCAAGCTAAACAACAGGGGCACCGGAAAATATGGGAAATCAATATTCTAAGCATGGAAGAATGGTAGATTCTGGAGAGGAAAATTGTCTAGAATGAAACAGGGAACCTACACTACCGGCCATAATTATTACAATTTTTAGTATTTATTGCCAAGTGGATAATTCTAGATGAAAATTGAATGGTTCTTTTGTTATTATTATATGCAAAATTTTACAAGGCAAGGAAGCAAAGATGAACTGGTCCGAATCAACTTAAATTTTCTTAAATATTTCATTGATAAATCTGCAATTTAGGTAATTATCAAATATTTACACATTCATTTGATGCAGAAGTTATTGTGCAGTATTAACAAAAGAACCATTATTTTTTCATTTACAATTATTTACTCGGTAATAAATACTAAAATTTGTATTAAATATATCATTTTATGAAAACACTGGGGTGGTTTAATAATTATGGCCTGTACTGTACATTCTTAGCAGATGACCTAGCAATGAGATTAAAGATTTCCTCATCATGTCAGCCGATAACGTTACCCCAAAAAGAACGTGTCATTTCCACGAGTTTATCACTGGCCACGCCATTGGAAAGCAGAGACGATTCTCTCATATAATTAATTGAGAGTAAGTCATATTTGTAAGTGTTAAAATTATCAAGCTTTCCTTTGTCCCTATTAACAACAGGCCGGAAGTTGTTTTATATATCTGCTGATATTTTGAACATATCAAACTGATCAGCATTACTATCGAGGATATGTCATCAGCGTAGACATCAATTTGACGGCTTATGCCATCAAGATGTCATTAGTAAAGATCAAAAATAAAGTAGAACCAAGGATGAAGGGCTCAAGGACACCTGAATTAATACGAAAAAAAACCTGGATAAATGGTTGTTCAGAGTTATTTTCAGTGAACCGTTACATAGGAAAGATGGAGTACTGGAGGCGACATGCATTAATACGAACGGAACTAGATGAGTGGTTGTTTACAGTTACTTTCATTTGACCGTTTCGTAGGAAGGATGGAGTACTGGAAGATACCTGCATTAATACGAACGGAACAAGATGAGTGGTTGTTTACAGTTACTTTCATTTGACCGTTTCCTAGGAAGGATGGAGTACTGGAAGATACCTGCAATAATACGAACGGAACTAGATGAGTGGTTGTTTACAGTTACTTTCATTTGACCGTTTCTTAGGAAGGATGGCGTCCTGGAAGATACCTGCATTAATACGAACGGAACTAGATGAGTGGCTGTTTACAGTTACTTTCATTTGACCGTTTCCTAGGAAGGATGGAGTACTGGAAGATACCTGCATTAGTGCGATACTAACTAGATCAGTGTTTGTTTACAGTTATTTCATTTGACCGTTTCCTAGGAAGGATGGCATACTGGAAGATACCTGCATGAAGACGAACGTAACTAGATGAGAGGTTGTTTATAGTTACTTTCATTTGACCGTTTCGTAGGAAGGATGGACTACTGGAAGATACCTGCATTAATACGATACTAACTAGATCAGTGGTTGTTTACAGTTACTTTCGTTTGACCGTTTCGTAGGAAGGATGGAGTATTGGAAGATACCTGCAATAATACGAACAGAACTAGATGAGTGGTTGTTTACAGTTACTTTCATTTGACCGTTTCGTAGGAAGGATGGAGTACTGGAAGATACCTGCATTAGTGCGATACTAACTAGATCAGTGGTTGTTTACAGTTACTTTCATTTGACCGTTTCGTAGGAAGGCTGGAGTACAGGAAGATACCGGCATTAGTACGATACTAACTAGATCAGTGGTTGTATACAGTTACTTTCATTTGACCGTTTCGTAGATAGGATGGAGTACTGGAAGATACCTGCATTAATACGAACGGAACTAGATGAGAGGTTGTTTACAGTTACTTTCATTTGTCCGTTTCGTAGGAAGGATGGACCACTGGAAGATACCTGCATTTGTGCGATACTAACTAGATCAGTGGTTGTTTACAGTTACTTTAATTTGACCGTTTCGTAGGAAGGATGGAGTACTGGAAGATACCTGCATTAATACGAACGGAACTAGATGATTGGTTATTTACAGTTATTTCATTTGACCGTTTTGTAGGAAGGATGGAGTATTGGAAGATACCTGCATTAATACGAACGGAACTAGATGAGTGGTTATTTACAGTTACTTTCTTTTGACCGTTTCGTAGGAAGGATGGAGTACTGGAAGATACCTGCATTAATACGAACAGAACTAGATGAGTGGTTATTTACAGTAACTTTCATTTGACCGTTTCGTAGGAAGGATGGAGTACTGGAAGAAACCTGCATTAATACGAACGGAACTAGATGAGAGGTTGCTTACAGTTACTTTCATTTGACCGTTTCGTAGGAAGGATGGAGTACTGGAAGATACCTGCATTAATACGAACGGAACTAGATCAGTGGTTGTTTCCAGTTACTTTCATTTGACCGTTTCGTAGGAAGGATGGAGTACTGGAAGATACCTGCATTTGTGCGATACTAACTAGATCAGTGGTTGTTTCCAGTTACTTTCATTTGACCGTTTCGTAGGAAGGATGGTGTACTGGAAGATACCTGCATTAGTACGATTCTAATTAGATCGGTGGTTGTTTACAGTTACTTTCATTTGACCGTTTCGTAGGAAGTATGGACTACTGGAAGATACCTGCATTAATACGAACGGAACTAGATGAGTGGTTATTTACAGTTACTTTCATTTGACCGTTTCGTAGGAAGGATGGTGTACTGGAAGATACCTGCATTAGTACGATTCTAATTAGATCGGTGGTTGTTTACAGTTACTTTCATTTGACCGTTTCGTAGGAAGGATGGAGTACTGGAAGATACCTGCATTAATACGAACGGAACTAGATGAGTGGTTATTTACAGTTACTTTCATTTGACCGTTTCGTAGGAAGGATGGAGTACTGGAAGATACCTGCATTAATACGAACGGAACTAGATGAGTGGTTATTTACAGTTACTTCATTTGACCGTTTCGTAGGAAGGATGGAGTATTGAAAGATACCTGCATTAATACGAACGGAACTAGATGAGTGGTTGTTTACAGTTACTTTCATTTGACCGTTGCCTAGGAAGGGCGGAGTATTGGAAGATACCTGCATTAATACGAACCGAACTAGATGAGTGGTTATTTACAGTTACTTTCATTTGACCGTTTCGTAGGAAGGATGGAGTATTGGAAGATACCTGCATTAATACGAACGGAACTAGATGAGTGGTTATTTACAGTTACTTTCATTTGACCGTTTCGTAGGAAGGATGGAGTATTGGAAGATACCTGCATTAATACGAATGGAACTAGATGAGTGGTTATTTACAGTTACTTTCATTTGACCATTTCGTAGGAAGGATGGTGTACTGTAAGATACCTGCATTCGAACGGAACTTAGATGAGTGGTTGTTTATTCTTTCATTTGTTTCCAGGAAGGATGGAGTACTTAAGATACCTGCAGTGTTTGTTTATTAAGAGATTCAGTGTTTGTTTCTTTCTTTATTTGACCGTTTCCTAGGAAGGATGGAGTACTGGAAGATACCTGCATTAATACGAACGGAACTAGATGAGTGGTTGTTTACAGTTACTTTCATTTGACTGTTTCCTAGGAAGGATGGAGTACTGGAAGATACCTGCATTAGTGTGATATTAAGTAGATCAGTGTTTGTTTACAGTTACTTTCATTTGACCGTTTCCTAGGAAGGATGGAGTACTGGAAGATACCTGCATTAATACGAACGGAACTAGATGAGTGGTTGTTTACAGTTACTTTCATTTGACCGTTTCGTAGGAAGGATGGACTACTGGAAGATACCTGCATTAATACGATACTAACTAGATCAGTGGTTGTTTACAGTTACTTTCGTTTGACCGTTTCGTAGGAAGGATGGAGTATTGGAAGATACCTGCATTAATACGAACGGAACTAGATCAGTGGTTGTTTCCAGTTACTTTCATTTGACCGTTTCCTAGGAAGGATGGAGTACAGGAAGATACCTGCATTAGTACGATACTAACTAGATCAGTGGTTCTTTACAGTTACTTTCATTTGACCGTTTCGTAGGAAGGATGGAGTACTGGAAGATACCTGCATTTGTGCGATACCAACTAGATCAGTGGTTGTTTCCAGTTACTTTCATTTGACCGTTTCGTAGGAAGGATGGTGTACTGGAAGATACCTGCATTAGTACGATTCTAATTAGATCAGTGGTTGTTTACAGTTACTTTCATTTGACCGTTTCGTAGGAAGTATGGACTACTGGAAGATACCTGCATTAATACGAACGGAACTAGATGAGTGGTTATTTACAGTTACTTTCATTTGACCGTTTCGTAGGAAGGATGGAGTACTGGAAGATACCTGCATTAATACGAACGGAAGTAGATGAGTGGTTATTTACAGTTACTTCATTTGACCGTTTCGTAGGAAGGATGGAGTATTGAAAGATACCTGCATTAATACGAACGGAACTAGATGAGTGGTTATTTACAGTTACTTTCATTTGACCGTTGCCTAGGAAGGGCGGAGTATTGGAAGATACCTGCATTAATACGAACCGAACTAGATGAGTGGTTATTTACAGTTACTTTTCATTTGACCGTTTCGTAGGAAGGATGGAGTATTGGAAGATACCTGCATTAATACGAACGGAACTAGATGAGTGGTTATTTACAGTTACTTTCATTTGACCGTTTCGTAGGAAGGATGGAGTATTGGAAGATACCTGCATTAATACGAACTGAACTAGATGAGTGGTTATTTACAGTTACCTTTTCATTTGACCATTTCGTAGGAAGGATGGTGTACTGTAAGATACCTGCATTAATACGAACGGAACTAGATGAGTGGTTGTTTACAGTTACTTTCATTTGACCGTTTCCTAGGAAGGATGGAGTACTGGAAGATATACCTGCATTAATTAGAGTAGATCAGTGTTTACAGTTACTTTCATTTGACCGTTTCCTAGGAAGGATAGGTACTGGAAGATACCTGCATTAATACGAACGGAACTAGATGAGTGGTTGTTTTTACAGTTACTTTCATTTGACTGTTTCCTAGGAAGGATGGAGTACTGGAAGATACCTGCATTAGTGTGATATTAAGTAGATCAGTGTTTACACAGTTACTTTCATTTGACCGTTTCCTAGGAAGGATGGAGTACTGGAAGATACCTGCATTAATACGAACGGAACTAGATGAGTGGTTGTTTACAGTTACTTTCATTTGACCGTTTCGTAGGAAGGATGGACTACTGGAAGATACCTGCATTAATACGATACTAACTAGATCAGTGGTTGTTTACAGTTACTTTCGTTTGACCGTTTCGTAGGAAGGATGGGTATTGGAAGATACCTGCACAATACGAACGGAACCTAGATCAGTGGTTGTTTCCAGTTACTTTCATTTGACCGTTTCCCAGGAAGGATGGAGTACAGGAAGATACCTGCATTAGTACGATACTAACTAGATCAGTGGTTCTTTACAGTTACTTTCATTTTGACCGTTTCGTAGGAAGGATGGAGTACTGGAAGATACCTGCATTTGTGCGATACCAACTAGATCAGTGGTTGTTTCCAGTTACTTTCATTTGACCGTTTCGTAGGAAGGATGGTGTACTGGAAAGATACCTGCAGTAGTACGATTCTAAATTAGATCAGTGGTTGTTTACAGTTACTTTCATTTGACCGTTTCGTAGAATGGACTACTGGAAGATACCTGCATTAATACGAACGGAACTAGATGAAGTGGTTATTTACAGTTACTTTCATTTGACCGTTTCGTAGGAAGGATGGAGTACTGGAAGATACCTGCATTAATACGAACGGAACTAGATGAGTGGTTATTTACAGTTACTTCATTTGACCGTTTCGTAGGAAGGATGGAGTATTGAAAGATACCTGCATTAATACGAACGGAACTAGATGAGTGGTTATTTACAGTTACTTTCATTTGACCGTTGCCTAGGAAGGGCGGAGTATTGGAAGATACCTGCATTAATACGAACCGAATAGATGAGTGGTTATTTACAGTTACTTTCATTTGACCGTTTCGTAGGAAGGATGGAGTATTGGAAGATACCTGCATTAATACGAACGGAACTAGATGAGTGGTTATTTACAGTTACTTTCATTTGACCGTTTCGGCCAAGGAAGGATGGAGTATTGGAAGATACCTGCATTAATACGAACTGAACTAGATGGTAGTTATTTACAGTTACTTTCATTTGACCATTTCGTAGAAGGATGGTGTACTGTAAGATACCTGCACATTAATACGAACGGAACTAGATGAGTGGTTGTTTACAGTTACTTTCATTTGACGTTTCCTAGGAAGGATGGAGTACTGGAGAATACCTGCATTAGTGTGATATTAAGTAGATCAGTGTTTGTTTACAGTTACTTTCATTTGACCGTTTCCTAGGAAGGATGGAGTACTGGAAAGATACCTGCATTAATACGAACAGGAACTAGATGAGTGGTTGTTTACAGTTACTTTCATTTGACCGTTTCCTAGGAAGGATGGAGTACTGGAAGATACCTGCATTAGTGTGATATTAAGTAGATCAGTGTTTGTTTACCCAGTTACTTTCAATTGACCGTTTCCTAGGAAGGATGGAGTACTGGAAGATACCTGCATTAATACGAACGGAACTAGATGAGTGGTTGTTTACAGTTACTTTCATTTGACCGTTTCGTAGGAAGGATGGAGTGCTGGAAGATACCTGCATTTGTGCGATACTAACTAGATCAGTGGTTGTTTCCAGTTACTTTCGTTTGACCGTTTCCTAGGAAGGATGGAGTACAGGAAGATACCAGCATTAGTACGATACTAACTAGATCAGTGGTTGTTTACAGTTATTTCATTTGACCGTTTCCTAGGAAGGATGGACTAATGGAAGATACCTGCATTTGTGCGATACTAACTAGATCAGTGGTTGTTTCCAGTTACTTTCATTTGACCGTTTCGTAGGAAGGATGGAGTACTGGAAGATAACTGCATTAATACGAACGGAACTAGATGATTGGTTATTTACAGTTATTTCATTTGACCGTTTCGTAGGAAGGATGGAGTATTGGATGATACCTGCATTAATACGAACGGAACTAGATGAGTGGTTATTTACAGTTACTTTCTTTTGACCGTTTCGTAGGAAGGATGGAGTACTGGAAGATACCTGCATTAATACGAACGGAACTAGATGAGTGGTTATTTACACTTACTTTCATTTGACCGTTTCGTAGGAAGGATGGAGTACTGGAAGATATCTGCATTAATACGAACGGAACTAGATGAGAGGTTGTTTACAGTTATTTTCATTTGACCGTTTCGTAGGAAGGATGGAGTACTGGAAGATACCTGCGTCGCTGGTGGAACTAGATCAGTGGTTGTTTCCAGTTACTTTCATTTGACCGTTTCCTAGGAAGGATGGAGTACAGGAAGATACCTGCATTAGTACGATATTAACTAGATCAGTGGTTGTTTACAGTTACTTTCATTTGACCGTTTCGTAGGAAGTATGGACTACTGGAAGATACCTGCATTTGTGCGATACTAACTAGATCAGTGGTTGTTTCCAGTTACTTTCATTTGACCGTTTCGTAGGAAGGATGGAGTATTGGAAGATACCTGCATTAATACGAACGGAACTAGATGAGTGGTTATTTACAGTTACTTTCATTTGACCGTTTCGTAGGAAGGATGGAGTATTGGAAGATACCTGCATTAATACGAACGGAACTAGATGAGTGGTTATTTACAGTTACTTTCATTTGACCGTTTCGTGGGAAAGGATGGAGTATTGGAAAGATACCTGCATTAATACGAACGGAACTAGATGAGTGGTTATTTACAGTTACTTTCATTTGTCGTTTTCGTAGGAAGGATGGTGTACTGTAAGATACCTGCATTAATACGAACGGAACTAGACGAGTGTTTGTTTACAGTTACTTTCATTTGACCGTTTCCTAGGAAGGATGGAGTACTGGAAGATACCTGCATTAGTGTGATATTAAGTGAATCAGTGTTTGTTTACAGTTACTTTCATTTGACCGTTTCCTAGGAAGGATGGAGTACTGGAAGTACCTGCATTAATACGAACGGAACTAGATGAGAGGTTTTTTACAGTTACTTTCTTTTGACCGTTTCTTAGGAAGGATGGAGTACTGGAAGATACCTGCATTAATACGAACGGAACTAGATGAGTGGTTTTTTACGGATTATTTCATTTGACCGTTTCCTAGGAAGGATGGAGTACAGGGAGATACCTGCATTAGTGTGGCGATATTAAGTAGATCAGTGTTTGTTTACAGTTACTTTCATTTGACCGTTTCGTAGGAAGTATGGAGTACTGGAAGATACCTGCATTAATACGAACGGAACTAGATGAAGGTTTTTTACAGTTACTTTCTTTTGACCGTTTCTTAGGAAGGATGGAGTACTGGAAGATACCTGCATTAATACGAACGGAACTAGATGAGTGGTTTTTTACAGTTATTTCATTTGACCGTTTCCTAGGAAGGATGGAGTACAGGAAGATACCTGCATTAGTGTGATATTAAGTAGATCAGTGTTTGTTTACAGTTACTTTCATTTGACCGTTTCGTAGGAAGAATGGACTAATGGAAGATAACTGCATTTGTGCGATACTAACTAGATCAGTGGTTGTTTCCAGTTACTTTCATTTGACCGTTTCGTAGGAAGGATGGAGTACTGGAAGATACCTGCATTAATACGAACGGAACTAGATGAGAGGTTGTTTACAGTTACTTTCATTTGACCGTTTCGTAGGAAGGATGGAGTATTGGAAGATACCTGCATTAATACGAACGGAACTAGATGAGTGGTTATTTACAGTTACTTTCATTTGACCGTTTCATGGAAGGATGGTGTACTGTAAGATACCTGCATTAATACGAACGGAACTAGACGAGTGGTTGTTTACAGTTACTTTCATTTGACCGTTTCCTAGGAAGGATGGAGTACTGGAAGATACCTGCATTAGTGTGATATTAAGTAGATCAGTGTTTGTTTACAGTTACTTTCATTTGACCGTTTCCTAGGAAGGATGAAGTACTGGAAGATACCTGCATTAATACGAACGGAACTAGATGAGAGGTTGTTTACAGTTACTTTCTTTTGACCGTTTCTTAGGAAGGATGGAGTACTGGAAGATACCTGCATTAATACGAACGGAACTAGATGAGTGGTTTTTTACAGTTATTTCATTTGACCGTTTCCTAGGAAGGATGGAGTACTGGAAGATACCTGCATTAGTGTGATATTAAGTAGATCAGCGTTTGTTTACAGTTATTTTCATTTGACCGTTTCCTAGGAAGGATGGAGTACTGGAAGATACAATGCATTAATACGAACGGAACTAGATGAGAGGTTGTTTACAGTTACTTTCTTTTGACCGTTTCTGAGGAAGGATGGAGTACTGGAAGATACCTGCATTAATACGAACGGAACTAGATGAGAGGTTGTTTACAGTTATTTCATTTGACCGTTTCGTAGGAAGGATGGGTGCTGGAAGATACCTGCATTTGTGCGATACTAACTAGATCAGTGGTTGTTTCAGTTACTTTCATTTGACCGTTTCCTAGGAAGGATGGAGTACAGGAAGATACCTGCATTAGTACGATATTAACTAGATCAGTGGTTGTTTACAGTTACTTTCATTTGACCGTTTCGTAGGAAGTATGGACTACTGGAAGATACCTGCATTTGTGCGATACTAACTAGATCAGTGGTTGTTTCAGTTACTTTCATTTGACCGTTTCGTAGGAAGGATGGAGTATTGGAAGATACCTGCATTAATACGAACGGAACTAGATGAGTGGTTATTTACAGTTACTTTCATTTGACCGTTTCGTAGGAAGGATGGAGTATTGGAAGATACCTGCATTAATACGAACGGAACTAGATGAGTGGTTATTTACAGTTACTTTCATTTGACCGTTTCGTAGGAAGGATGGAGTATTGGAAGATACCTGCATACGAACGGAACTAGATGAGTGGTTATTTACAGTTACTTTCATTTGTCCGTTTCGTAGGAAGGATGGTGTACTGTAAGATACCTGCATTAATACGAACGGAACTAGACGAGTGTTTGTTTACAGTTACTTTCATTTGACCGTTTTCCTAGGAAGGATGGAGTACTGGAAGATACGCCGTTAGTGTGATATTAAGTAGATCAGTGTTTGTTTACAGTTACTTTCATTTGACCGTTTCTAGGAAGGATGGAGTACTGGAAGATACCTGCATTAATACGAACGGAACTAGATGAGAGGTTTTTTACAGTTACTTTCTTTTGACCGTTTCTTAGGAAGGATGGAGTACTGGAAGATACCTGCATTAATACGAACGGAACTAGATGAGTGGTTTTTTACAGTTATTTCATTTGACCGTTTCCTAGGAAGGATGGAGTACAGGAAGATACCTGCCATTAGTGTGATATTAAGTAGATCAGTGTTTGTTTACAGTTACTTTCATTTGACCGTTTCGTAGGAAGTATGGAGTACTGGGAAGATACCTGCATTAATACGAACGGAACTAGATGAGAGGTTTTTTACAGTTACTTTCTTTTGACCGTTTCTTAGGAAGGATGGAGTACTGGAAGATACCTGCATTAATACGAACGGAACTAGATGAGTGGTTTTTTACAGTTATTTCATTTGACCGTTTCCTAGGAAGGATGGAGTACAGGAAGATACCTGCATTAGTGTGATATTAAGTAGATCAGTGTTTGTTTACAGTTACTTTCATTTGACCGTTTCGTAGGAAGAATGGACTAATGGAAGATAACTGCATTTGTGCGATACTAACTAGATCAGTGGTTGTTTCCAGTTACTTTCATTTGACCGTTTCGTAGGAAGGATGGAGTACTGGAAGATACCTGCATTAATACGAACGGAACTAGATGAGAGGTTGTTTACAGTTACTTTCATTTGACCGTTTCGTAGGAAGGATGGAGTATTGGAAGATACCTGCATTAATACGAACGGAACTAGATGAGTGGTTATTTACAGTTACTTTCATTTGACCGTTTCGTAGGAAGGATGGTGTACTGTAAGATACCTGCATTAATACGAACGGAACTAGACGAGTGGTTGTTTACAGTTACTTTCATTTGACCGTTTCCTAGGAAGGATGGAGTACTGGAAGATACCTGCATTAGTGTGATATTAAGTAGATCAGTGTTTGTTTACAGTTACTTTCATTTGACCGTTTCCTAGGAAGGATGAAGTACTGGAAGATACCTGCATTAATACGAACGGAACTAGATGAGAGGTTGTTTACAGTTACTTTCTTTTGACCGTTTCTTAGGAAGGATGGAGTACTGGAAGATACCTGCATTAATACGAACGGAACTAGATGAGTGGTTTTTTACAGTTATTTCATTTGACCGTTTCCTAGGAAGGATGGAGTACTGGAAGATACCTGCATTAGTGTGATATTAAGTAGATCAGCGTTTGTTTACAGTTATTTTCATTTGACCGTTTCCTAGGAAGGATGGAGTACTGGAAGATACAATGCATTAATACGAACGGAACTAGATGAGAGGTTGTTTACAGTTACTTTCTTTTGACCGTTTCTGAGGAAGGATGGAGTACTGGAAGATACCTGCATTAATACGAACGGAACTAGATGAGAGGTTGTTTACAGTTATTTCATTTGACCGTTTCGTAGGAAGGATGGAGTGCTGGAAGATACCTGCATTTGTGCGATACTAACTAGATCAGTGGTTGTTTCCAGTTACTTTCATTTGACCGTTTCCTAGGAAGGATGGAGTACAGGAAGATACGTGCATTAGTACGATACTAACTAGATAAGTGGTTATTTACAGTTACTTTCATTTGACCGTTTCGTAGGAAGGATGGAGTACTGGAAGATACCTGCATTAATACGAACGGAACTAGATGAGAGTTTGTTTACAGTTACTTTCATTTGACCGTTTCGTAGGAAGGATGGAGTACTGGAAGATACCTGCATTAATACGAACGGAACTAGATGAGAGGTTGTTTCCAGTTACTTTCTTTTGACCGTTTCTTAGGAAGGATGGAGTATTGGAAGATACCTGCATTAATACGAACGGAACTAGATGAGAGGTTGTTTACAGTTACTTTCATTTGACCGTTTCGTAGGAAGGATGGTGTACTGTAAGATACCTGCATTAATACGAACGGAACTAGACGAGTGGTTGTTTACAGTTACTTTCATTTGACCGTTTCCTAGGAAGGATGGAGTACTGGAAGATACCTGCATTAGTGTGATATTAAGTAGATCAGTGGTTATTTACAGTTACTTTCATTTGACCGTTTCGTAGGAAGGATGGAGTACTGGAAGATACCTGCATTAATACGAACGGTACTAGATGAGAGGTTGTTTACAGTTACTTTCTTTTGACCGTTTCTTAGGAAGGATGGAGTACTGGAAGATACCTGCATTAATACGAACGGAACTAGATCAGTGGTTGTTTCCAGTTACTTTCATTTGACCGTTTCCTAGGAAGGATGGAGTACAGGAAGATACCTGCATTAGTACGATATTAACTAGATCAGTGGTTGTTACAGTTACTTTCATTTGACCGTTTCTGTAGGAAGTATGGACTACTGGAAGATACCTGCATTTGTGCGATACTAACTAGATCAGTGGTTATTTACAGTTATCATATTTGACCGTTTCTAGAAAGATGGAGTACTGGAAGATACCTGCATTAATACGAACGGAACTAGATGAGTGGTTATTTACAGTTACTTCATTTGACCGTTTCGTAGGAAGGATGGAGTATTGAAAGATACCTGCATTAATACGAACGGAACTAGATGAGTGGTTATTTACAGTTACTTTCATTTGACCGCTTCCTAGGAAGGATGGAGTATTGGAAGATACCTGCATTAATACGAACGGAACTAGATGAGTGGTTATTTACAGTTACTTTCATTTGACCGTTTCGTAGGAAGTTGGGATGGAGTAATGGAAGATACCCGCATTAATACGAACGGAACTAGATGAGTGGTTATTTACAGTTACTTTCATTTGACCGTTTCGTAGGAAGGATGGAGTATTGGAAGATACCCATTAATACGAACGGAACTAGATGAGTGGTTGTTTATAGTTAATTTCATTTGACCGTTTCTTAGAAGGATGGAGTACTGGAAGATACCTGCATTAGTGTGATATTAAGTAGATCAGTGTTTGTTTTCTACAGTTACATTCATTTGACCGTTTCCTAGGAAGGATGGAGTACTGGAAGATACCTGCATTAATACGAACGGAACTAGATGAGAGGTTGTTTACAGTTACTTTTGACCGTTTCTTAGGGAAGGATGGAGTACTGGAAGATACCTGCATTAATACGAACGGAACTAGATGAGTGGTTTTTTACAGTTATTTCATTTGACCGTTTCCTATGAAGGATGGAGTACTGGAAGATACCCGCATTAACACGAACGGAACTAGATCAGTGGTTGTTTCCAGTTACTTTCATTTGACCGCTTCAGGAAGGATGGAGTACAGGAAGATACTCAAGCTAGTACGATATTAACTAGATCAGTGGTTGTTTACAGTTACTTTCATTTGACCGTTTCGTAGGAAGTATGGACTACTGGAAGATACCTGCATTTGTGCGATACTAACTAGATCAATGGTTGTTTCCAGTTACTTTCATTTGACCGTTTCGTAGGAAGGATGGAGTATTGGAAGATACCTGCATTAATACGAACGGAACTAGAGTGGTTATTTACAGTTACTTTCATTTGACCGTTTCGTAGAAGGATGGAGTATTGGAAGATACCCGCATTAATACGAACGGAACTAGATGAGTGGTTATTTACAGTTACTTACTCTGACCGTTTCGTAGGAAGGATGGAGTATTGGAAGATACCTGCATTAATACGAACGGAACTAGATGAGTGGTTATTTACAGTTACTTTACTTGTCCGTTTCGTAGGAAGGATGGTGTACTGTAAGATACCTGCATTAATACGAACGGAACTAGACGAGTGTTTGTTTACAGTTACTTTCATTTGACCGTTTCCCAGGAAGGATGGAGTACTGGAAGATACCTGCATTAGTGTGATATTAAGTAGATCAGTGTTTGTTTACAGTTACTTTCATTTGACCGTTTTGGGGCGATGGAGTACTGGAAGATACCCGTATTAATACGAACGGAACTAGATGAGAGGTTTTTTACAGTTACTTTCTTTTGACCGTTTCTTAGGAAGGATGGAGTACTGGAAGATACCTGCATTAATACGAACGGAACTAGATGAGTGGTTTTTACAAAGTTATTTCATTTGACCGTTTCCTAGGAAGGATGGAGTACAGGAAGATACCTGCATTAGTGTGATATTAAGTAGTAGAGTCAGTGCTTGTTTAGGTTACTTTCATTTGACCGTTTCTCTGTAGGAAGTATGGAGTACTGGAAGATACCTGCATTAATACGAACGAACTAGATGAGAGGTTTTTTACAGTTACTTTCTTTGACCGTTTCTTAGGAAGGATGGAGTACTGGAAGATACCTGCATTAATACGAACGGAACTAGATGAGTGGTTTTTTACAGTTATTTCATTTGACCGTTTCCTAGGAAGGATGGAGTACAGGAAGATACCTGCATTAGTGTGATATTAAGTAGACTGAAGCTTGTTTACAGTTACTTTCATTTGACCGTTTCCCTGGTAGGAAGAATGGACTAATGCAAATATAACTGCATTTGTGCGATACTAACTAGATCAGTGGTTGTTTCCAGTTACTTTCATTTGACCGTTTCGTAGGAAGGATGGAGTACTGGAAGATACCTGCATTAATACGAACGGAACTAGATGAGAGGTTGTTTACAGTTACTTTACTTGACCGTTTCGTAGGAAGGATGGAGTATTGGAAGATACCTGCATTAATACGAACGGAACTAGATGAGTGGTTATTTACAGTTACTTTCATTTGACCGTTTCGTAGGAAGGATGGAGTATTGGAAGATACCTGCATTAATACGAACGGAACTAGATGAGTGGTTATTTACAGTTACTTTCATTTGACCGTTTCGTAGGAAGGATGGAGTATTGGAAGATACCTGCATTAATACGAACGGAACTAGATGAGTGGTTGTTTATAGTTAATTTCATTTGACCGTTTCCCAGGGAAGGATGGAGTACTGGAAGATACCTGCATTAGTGTGATATTAAGTAGATCATGTTTGTTTACAGTTACATTCATTTGACCGTTTCCTAGAAGGATGGAGTACTGGAAGATACCTGCATTAATACGAACGGAACTAGATGAGAGGTTGTTTAGAAGTTACTTTCTTTTGACCGTTTCTTAGGAAGGATGGAGTACTGGAAGATACCCACATTAATACGAACGGAACCAGATGAGTGGCTATGGTTATTTCATTTGGACTGTTTCCTATGAAGGATGGAGTACTGGAAGATACCTGCATTAACACGAACGGAACTAGATCAGTGGTTGTTTCAGTTACTTTCATTTGACCGTTTCCTAGGAAGGATGGAGTACAGGAAGATACCTGCATTAGTACGATATTAACTAGATCAGTGGTTGTTTACAGTTACTTTCATTTGACCGTTTCGTAGGAAGTATGGACTACTGGAAGATACCTGCATTTGTGCGATACTAACTAGATCAGTGGTTGTTTCCAGTTACTTTCATTTGGATCATGTTTCGTAGGAAGGATGTATATTGGAAGATACCTGCATTAATACGAACGGAACTAGATGAGTGGTTATTTACAGTTACTTTCATTTGACCGTTTCGTAGGAAGGATGGAGTATTGGAAGATACCTGCATTAATACGAACGGAACTAGATGAGGGTTATTTACAGTTACTTTCATTTGACCGTTTTCAGAAGATGGAGTATTGGAAGATAATTGCATTAATACGAACGGAACTAGATGAGTGGTTATTTACAGTTACTTTCATTTGTCCGTTTCGGTAGGAAGGATGGTGTACTGTAAGATACCTGCATTAATACGAACGGAACTAGACGAGTGTTTGTTTACAGTTACTTTCATTTGACTCGTTTCTAGAAGCGATGGAGTACTGGAAGATACCTGCATTAGTGTGATATTAAGATTGTGCGTTTGTTTACAGTTACTTATTTGACCGTTTCCTAGGAAGGATGGAGTACTGGAAGATACCTGCATTAATACGAACGGAACTAGATGAGAGGTTTTTTACAGTTACTTTCTTTTGACCGTTTCTTAGGTTGATGGAGTACTGGAAGATACCCGCATTAATACGAATGAACTAGATGAGTGGTTTTTTACAGTTATTTCATTTGGACTGTTTCCTTTAGAAGGATGGAGTACAGGAAGATACCTGCATTAGTGTGATATTAAGTAGATCAGTGTTTGTTTACAGTTACTTTCATTTGACCGTTTCGTAGGAAGTATGGAGTACTGGAAGATACCTGCATGACGATGAAATTGAACTAGATGAGAGGTTTTTATAGTTACTTTTTTGACCGTTTCTTAGGAAGGATGGAGTACTGGAAGATACCTGCATTAATACGAACGGAACTAGACGAGTGGTTTTTTACAGTTATTTCATTTGACCGTTTCCTAGGAAGGATGGAGTGTTGTAAGATACCTGCATTAGTGTGATATTAAGTAGATCAGTGTTTGTTTACAGTTACTTTCATTTGACCGTTTCGTAGGAAGAATGGACTAATGGAAGATAACTGCATTTCTTGTGCGATACTAACTAGACTGGTGGTTGTTTCCAGTTACTTTCATTTGACCGTTTCGTAGGAAGGATGGAGTACTTAAAGATACCCGCATTAATATGAACGAACTAGATGAGAGGTTGTTTATGGTGTTACTTTCATTTGACCGTTTCGTAGGAAGGATGGAGTATTGGAAGATACCTGCATTAATACGAACGGAACTAGATGAGTGGTTATTTACAGTTACTTTCATTTGACCGTTTCGTAGGAAGGATGGTGTACTGTGTGACACCTGCATTAATACGAACGGAACTAGACGAGTGGTTGTTTACAGTTACTTTCATTTGACCGTTTCCTAGAAGCGATGGAGTACTGGAAGATACCTGCATTAGTGTGATATTAAGTAGATCAGTGTTTGTTTACAGTTACTTTCATTTGACCGTTTCCCTAGGAAGGTGAAGTACTGGAAGATACCTGCATTAATACGAACGGAACTAGATGAGAGGTTTACAGTTACTTCTTTGACCGTTTCTTAGGAAGGATGGAGCACTGGAAGATACCCGCATTAATACGAACGGAACTAGATGAGTGGTTTTTTACAGTTATTTCATTTGACCGTTTTCAGAAGATGGAGTACTGGAAGATACCTGTACTAGTGTGATATTAAGTAGATCAGCGTTTGTTTACAGTTATTTTCATTTGACCGTTTTCAGGAAGGATGGAGTACTGGAAGATACAATGCATTAATACGAACGGAACTAGATGAGAGGTTGTTTACAGTTACTTTCTTTTGGACTGCTTTGAGGAAGGGATGGAGTACTGGAAGATACCCGTACATTATCATTGAACGGAACTAGATGAGAGGTTGTTTACAGTTATTTCATTTGATCTGTTTCGTAGGAAGGATGGAGTGCTGGAAGATACCTGCATTTGTGCGATACTACAGATCAGTGGTTGTTTCAGTTACTTTCATTTGACCGTTTCCTAGGAAGGATGGAGTACAGGAAGATACGTGCATTAGTACGATACTAACTAGATAAGTGGTTATTTACAGTTACTTTCATTTGACCGTTTCGTAGGAAGGATGGAGTACTGAAGATACCTGCATTAATACGAACGGAACTAGATGAGAGTTTGTTTACAGTTACTTCTCTATTTGACCGTTTCGTAGGAAGGATGGAGTACTGGAAGATACCTGCATTACGCGACGAATTCGAACTAGATGAGAGGTTGTTTCCAGTTACTTTCTTTTGACCGTTTCTTAGAAGGATGGAGTATTGGAAGATACCTGCATTAATACGAACGGAACTAGATGAGAGGTTGTTTACAGTTACTTTCATTTGACCGTTTCGTAGGAAGATGGTGTACTGTAAGATACCTGCATTAATACGAACGGAACTAGACGAGTGGTTGTTTACAGTTACTTTCATTTGACTGTTTCCGTGGAAGGATGGAGTACTGGAAGATACCTGCATTAGTATAGTATTAAGTAGATCAGTGGTTATTTACAGTTACTTTCATTTGACCGTTTCGTAGAAGGATGGAGTACTGGAAGATACCTGCATTAATACGAACGGTACCTAGATGTGAGGTTGTTTACAGTTACTTTCTTTTGACCGTTTCTTATAGGAAGGATGGAGTACTGGAAGATACCTCCATTACTACAATTGAACTAGATCAGTGGTTGTTTCAAGTTACTTACATTTGAGTTCGTTTCCTAGGAAGGGGATGGAGCACAGGAAGATACCTGCATTAGTACGATATTAACGATCAGTGGTTGTTTACAGTTACTTTCATTTGACCGTTTCGTAGGAAGTTATGGACTACTGGAAGATACCTGCATTTGTGCGATACTAACTAGATCAGTGGTTATTTACAGTTACTTTCATTTGACCGTTTCCTAGGAAAGATGGAGTACTGGAAGATACCTGCATTACTGCTAGGAACGAACCAGACAGATACATTATGTTACTCATTTGACCGTTTCGTAGGAAGGATGGCATTGAAAGATACCTGCATTAATACGAACGGAACTAGATGAGTGGTTATTTACAGCAGTTTCTCATTTGACCGTTTCCTAGGAAGGATGGAGTATTGGAAGATACCTGCATTAATACGAACGGAACTAGATGAGTGGTTATTTACAGTTACTTTCATTTGACCGTTTCGGTAGGAAGGATGGAGTATTGGAAGATACCCGTATTAATACGAACGAACTAGATGAGTGGTTATTTACAGTTACTTTCATTTGACCGTTTCGTAGAAGCGATGGAGTATTGGAAGATACCTGCATTAATACGAAATTCAACCAGATGAGTGGTTGCTTAGGTTAATTTCATTTAATGTTTCCCTAGAAGTTGATGGAGTACTGAAGATACCTGCATTAGTGTGACATTAAGTAGATCAGTGTTTGTTTACAGTTACATTCATTTGACCGTTTCCTAGAAGGAGTGGAGTACTGAAGATACCTGCATTAAATACGAACGGAACTAGATGAGAGGTTGTTTACAGTTACTTTTGACCGTTTCTTAGGAAGGATGGAGTACTGGAAGATACCTGCATTAATACGAACGGAACTAGATGGAGTGGTTTTTACAGTTATTTCATTTGACCGTTTCCTATGAAGGATGGAGTACTGGAAGATACCTGCATTAGTGTGATATTAAGTAGATCAGTGTTTGTTTACAGTTACTTTCATTTGACCGTTTCCTAGGAAGGATGGAGTACTGGAAGATACCTGCATTAATACGAACGGAACTAGATGAGGGGTTGTTTACAGTTATTTCATTTGACCGTTTCGTAGGAAGGATGGTGTACTGGAAGATACCTGCATTTGTGCGATACTAACTAGATCAGTGGTTGTTTCCAGTTACTTTCTTTTGACCGTTTCCTAGGAAGGATGGAGTACAGGAAGATACCTGCATTAGTACGATACTAACTAGATCAGTGGTTGTTTAGAGTTACTTTCATTTGACCGTTTCGTAGGAAGGATGGAGTACTGGAAGATACCTGCATTTGTGCGATACCAACTAGATCAGTGGTTGTTTCCAGTTACTTTCATTTGACCGTTTCCTAGGAAGGATGGAGTACAGGAAGATACCTGCATTTGTGCGATACTAACTAGATCAGTGGTTGTTTCCAGTTACTTTCATTTGACCGTTTCGTAGGTAGGACGGAGTACTGGAAGATACCTGCATTAATACGAACGGAACTAGATGAGTGGTTGTTTACAGTTACTTTCATTTGACCGTTTCCTAGGAAGGATGGAGTACTGGAAGATACCTGCATTAGTAAGATACTAACTAGATGAGAGGTTGTTTACAGTTACTTTCATTTGACCGTTTCTTAGGAAGGATGGAGTACTGGAAGATACCTGCATTAATACGAACGGAACTAGATGAGTGGTTTTTTACAGTTACTTTCATTTGACCGTTTCCTAGGAAGGATGGAGTACTGGAAGATACCTGCATTAATACGAACGGAACTAGATGAGTTTTTTTTTACAGTTACTTTCATTTGACCGTTTCCTAGGAAGGATGGAGTACTGGCAGATACCAGTATTAATACGAACGGAACTAGATGAGTGGTTGTTTACAGTTACTTCCATTTGAACGTTTCGTAGGAAGGATGGAGTACTGGAAGATACCTGCATTAATACGAACCGAACTAGATGAATGGTTGTTTACAGTTACTTTCATTTGACCGTTTCTTAGGAAGGATGGCGTCCTGGGAGATACCTGCATTAATACGAACGGAACTAGATGAGTGGCTGTTTACAGTTACTTTCATTTGACCGTTTCCTAGGAAGGATGGAGTACTGGAAGATACCTGCATTAATACGAACGGAACTAGATGAGTGGTTGTTTGCAGTTACTTTCATTTGACCGTTTCGTAGGAAGGATGGAGTACTGGAAGATACCTGCATTAATACGAACGGAACTAGATGACTGGTTATTTACAGTTACTTCATTTGACCGTTTCCTAGGAAGGATGGAGTACTGGAAGATACCTGCATTAATACGAACGGAAATAGATGAGTGGTTATTTACAGTTACTTTCATTTGACCGTTTCCTAGGAAGGATGGAGTATTGGAAGATACCTGCATTAATACGAACGGAACTAGATGAGTGGTTATTTACAGTTACTTTCATTTGACCGTTTCGTAGGAAGGATGGAGTATTGGAAGATACCTGCATTAATATGAACGGAACTTGATGAGTGGTTATTTACAGGTACTTTCATTTGACCGTTTCGTAGGAAGGATGGAGTATTGGAAGATACCTGCATTAATACGAACGGAACTAGAATAGTGGTTATTTACAGATACTTTCATTTGACCGTTTCGTAGGAAGGATGGTGTACTGTAAGATACCTGCATTAATACGAACGGAACTAGATGAGTGGTTGTTTACAGTTACTTTCATTTGACCGTTTCCTAGGAAGGATGGAGTACTGGAAGATACCTGCATTAGTATGATATTAAGTAGATCAGTGTTTGTTTACAGTTACTTTCATTTGACGGTTTCCTAGGAAGGATGGAGTACTGGAAGATACCTGCATTAATACGAACGGAACTAGATGAGAGGTTGTTTACAGTTATTTCATTTGACCGTTTCGTAGGAAGGATAGAGTGCTGGAAGATACCTGCATTTGTGCGATACTAACTAGATCAGTGGTTGTTTCCAGTTACTTTCATTTGACCGTTTCCTAGGAAGGATGGAGTACAGGAAGATACCTGCATTAGTACGATACTAACTAGATCATTGTTGTTTACAGTTACTTTCATTTGACCGTTTCGTAGGAAGTATGGATTAATGGAAGATACCTGCATTTGTGCGATACTAACTCGATCAGTGGTTGTTTCCAGTTACTTTCATTTGACCGTTTCCTAGGAAGGATGGAGTACAGGAAGATACCTGCATTAGTACGATACTAACTAGATCAGTGGTTGTTTACAGTTACATTCATTTGAACGTTTCGTAGGAAGGATGGAGTACTGGAAGATACCTGCATTAATACGATACTAACTAGATCATTTGTTGTTTACAGTTACTTTCATTTGACCGGTTCGTAGGAAGTATGGATTAATGGAAGATACCTGCATTTGTGCGATACTAACTAGATCAGTGGTTGTTTCCAGTTACTTTCATTTGACCGTTTCCTAGGAAGGATGGAGTACAGGAAGATTCCTGCATTAGTACGATACTAACTAGATCAGTTGTTGTTTACAGTTACTTTCATTTGACCGTTTCTTAGGAAGTATGGATTAATGGAAGATACCTGCATTTGTGCGATACTAACTAGATCAGTGGTTGTTTCCAGTTACTTTCATTTGACCGTTTCCTAGGAAGGATGGAGTACTGGAAGATACCTGCATTAATACGAACGGAACTAGATGAGTGGTTATTTACAGTTACTTTCATTTGACCGTTTCGTAGGAAGGATGGAGTACTGGAAGATACCTGCATTAATACGAACGGAACTAGATGAGTGGTTATTTACAGTTACTTTTATTTCACCGTTTCGTAGGAAGGATGGAGTATTGGAAGATACCTGCATTAATACGAACGGAACTAGATGAGTGGTTATTTACAGTTACTTTCATTTGACCGTTTCGTAGGAAGGATGGAGTATTGGAAGTTACCTGCATTAATACGAACGGAACTAGATGAGTGGTTGTTTACAGTTACTTTCATTTGACCGTTTCGTAGGAAGGATGGAGTATTGGAAGATACCTGCATTAATACGAACGGAACTAGATGAGTGGTTATTTACAGTTACTTTCATTTGACCGTTTCTTAGAAAGGATGGAGTGCTGGAAGATACCTGCATTAATACGAACGGAACTAGATGAGTGGTTGTTTACAGTTACTTTCATTTGACCGTTTCCTAGGAAGGATGGAGTACTGGAAGATACCTGCATTAGTAAGATACTAACTAGATGAGAGGTTGTTTAGAGTTACTTTCATTTGACCGTTTCTTAGGAAGGATGGAGTACTGGAAGATACCTGCATTTGTGCGATACTAACTAGATGAGAGGTTGTTTACAGTTACTTTCATTTGACCGTTTCTTAGGAAGGATGGAGTACTGGAAGATACCTGCATTAATACGAACGGAACTAGATGAGTGGTTGTTTACAGTTACTCTCATTTGACCGTTTCCTAGGAAGGATGGAGTACTGGAAGATACCTGCATTAGTAAGATACTAACTAGATGAGAGGTTGTTTACAGTTACTTTCATTTGACCGTTTCTTAGGAAGGATGGAGTACTGGAAGATACCTGCATTAGTGTGATATTAAGTAGATCAGTGTTTGTTTACAGTTACTTTCATTTGACCGTTTCCTAGGAAGGATGGAGTACTGGAAGATACCTGCATTAATACGAACGGAACTAGATGAGAGGTTGTTTACAGTTACTTTCTTTTGACCGTTTCTTAGGAAGGATGGAGTACTGGAAGATACCTGCATTAATACGAACGGAACTAGATGAGAGGTTGTTTACAGTTACTTTCATTTGACCGTTTCTTAGGAAGGATGGAGTGCTGGAAGATACCTGTATTAATACGAACGGAACTAGATGAGTGGTTGTTTACAGTTACTTTCATTTGACCGTTTCCTAGGAAGGATGGAGTACTGGAAGATACCTGCATTAGTAAGATACTAACTAGATGAGAGGTTGTTTACAGTTACTTTCATTTGACCGTTTCTTAGGAAGGATGGAGTACTGGAAGATACCTGCATTAATACGAACGGAACTAGATGAGTGGTTGTTTACAGTTACTTTCATTTGACCGTTTCTTAGGAAGGATGGAGTACTGGAAGATACCTGCATTAGTGTGATATTAAGTAGATCAGTGTTTGTTTACAGTTACTTTCATTTGATCGTTTCGTAGGAAGGATGGAGTACTGGAAGATACCTGCATTAATACGAACGGAATTAGATGAGTGGTTATTTACAGTTACTTTCATTTCACCGTTTCGTAGGAAGGATGGAGTATTGGAAGATACCTGCATTAATACGAACGGAACTAGATGAGTGGTTGTTTACAGTTACTTTCATTTGACCGTTTCGTAGGAAGGATGGTGTATTGGAAGGTACCTGCATTAATACGAACGGAACTAGATGAGTGGTTATTTACAGTTACTTTCATTTGACCGTTTCTTAGGAAGGATGGAGTGCTGGAAGATACCTGCATTAATACGAACGGAACTAGATGAGTGGTTGTTTACAGTTACTTTCATTTGACCGTTTCCTAGGAAGGATGGAGTACTGGAAGATACCTGCATTAGTAAGACACTAACTAGATGAGAGGTTTTTTACAGTTACTTTCATTTGACCGTTTCTTAGGAAGGATGGAGTACTGGAAGATACCTGCATTAATACGAACGGAACTAGATGAGTGGTTGTTTACAGTTACTTTCATTTGACCGTTTCTTAGGAAGGATGGAGTACTGGAAGATACCTGCATTAGTGTGATATTAAGTAGATCAGTGTTTGTTTACAGTTACTTTCATTTGATCGTTTCATAGGAAGGATGGAGTACTGGAAGATACCTGCATTAATACGAACGGAACTAGATGAGTGGTTATTTACAGTTACTTTCATTTCACCGTTTCGTAGGAAGGATGGAGTATTGGAAGATACCTGCATTAACACGAACGGAACTAGATGAGTGGTTACTTACAGTTACTTTCATTTGACCGTTTCGTAGGAAGGATGGAGTATTGGAAGGTACCTGCATTAATACGAACGGAACTAGATGAGTGGTTATTTACAGTTACTTTCATTTGACCGTTTCTTAGGAAGGATGTAGTGCTGGAAGATACCTGCATTAATACGAACGGAACTAGATGAGTGGTTGTTTACAGTTACTTTCATTTGACCGTTTCCTAGGAAGGATGGAGTACTGGAAGATACCTGCATTAGTAAGATACTAACTAGATGAGAGGTTGTTTACAGTTACTTTCATTTGACCGTTTCTTAGGAAGGATGGAGTACTGGAAGATACCTGCATTAGTGTGATATTAAGTAGATCAGTGTTTGTTTACAGTTACTTTCATTTGACCCTTTCCTAGGAAGGATGGAGTACTGGAAGATACCTGCATTAATACGAACGGAACTAGATGAGTGGTTTTTTACAGTTACTTTCATTTGACCGTTTCGTAGGAAGGATGGAGTACTGGCAGATACCTGTATTAATACGAACGGAACTAGATGAGTGGTTGTTTACAGTTACTTCGATTTGAACGTTTCGTAGGAAGGATGGAGTATTGGAAGATACCTGCATTAATACGAACGGAACTAGATGAGTGGTTGTTTATAGTTACTTTCATTTGACCGTTTCGTAGGAAGGATGGAATACTAGAAGATACCTGCATTAGTACGATGCTAACTAGATCAGTGTTTGTTTACAGTTACTTTCATTTGACCGTTTCGTAGGAAGGATGGAGTACTGGAAGATACCTGCATTAATACGAACGGAACTAGATGAGTGGTTGTTTACAGTTACTTTCATTTGACCGTTTCTTAGGAAGGATGGTGTACTGGAAGATACCTGCATTAATACGAACGGAACTAGATGAGTGGTTGTTTACAGTTTCTTTCATTTGACCGTTTCGTAGGAAGGATGGAGTACTGGAAGATACCTGCATTAGTACGATACTAACTAGATCAGTGTTTGTTTACAGTTACTTTCATTTGACCGTTTCGTAGGAAGGATGGAGTACTGGAAGATACCTACATTAGTACGATACTAACTAGATCAGTGGTTGTTTACAGTTACTTTCATTTGACCGTTTCCTAGGAAGGATGGAGTACTGGAAGATACCTGCATTAATACGAACTGAACTAGATGATTGGTTATTTACAGATATTTCGTTTGACCGTTTCTTAGGAAGGATGGAGTGCTGGAAGATACCTGCATTAATACGAACCGAACTAGATGAGTGGTTGTTTACAGTTACTTTCATTTGACCGTTTCGTAGGAAGGATGGAGTACTGGAAGATACCTGCATTAGTACGATGCTAACTAGATCAGTGTTTGTTTACAGTTACTTTCATTTGACCGTTTCGTAGGAAGGATGGAGTACTGGAAGATACCTGCATTAATACGAACGGAACTAGATGAGTGGTTGTTTACAGTTACTTTCATTTGACCGTTTCTTAGGAAGGATGGTGTACTGGAAGATACCTGCATTAATACGAACGGAACTAGATGAGTGGTTGTTTGCAGTTACTTTCATTTGACCGTTTCGTAGGAAGGATGGAGTACTGGAAGATACCTGCATTAATACGAACGGAACTAGATGAGTGGTTGTTTACAGTTACTTTCATTTGACCGTTTCGTAGGAAGGATGGAGTACTGGAAGTTACCTGCATTAATACGAACGGAACTAGATGAGTGGTTGTTTGCAGTTACTTTCATTTGACCGTTTCTTAGGAAGGATGGTGTACTCGAAGATACCTGCATTAATACGAACGGAACTAGATCAGTGTTTGTTTACAGTTACTTTCATTTGACCGTTTCGTAGGAAGGATGGAGTACTGGAAGATACCTGCATTAATACGAACGGAACTAGATGAGTGGTTGTTTGCAGTTACTTTCATTTGACCGTTTCCTAGGAAGGATGGAGTACTGGAAGATACCTGCATTAATACGAACGGAACTAGATGAGTGGTTGTTTGCAGTTACTTTCATTTGACCGTTTCCTAGGAAGGATGGAGTATTGGAAGATACCTGCATTAATACGAACGGAACTAGATGAGTGGTTATTTACAGTTACTTTCATTTGACCGTTTCGTAGGAAGGATGGAGTATTGGAAGATACCTGCATTAATACGAACGGAACTAGATGAGTGGTTGTTTGCAGTTACTTTCATTTGACCGTTTCCTAGGAAGGATGGAGTATTGGAAGATACCTGCATTAATACGAACGGAACTAGATGAGTAGTTATTTACAGTTACTTTCATTTGACCGTTTCCTAGGAAGGATGGAGTATTGGAAGATACCTGCATTAATACGAACGGAACTAGATGAGTGGTTGTTTGCAGTTACTTTCATTTGACCGTTTCTTAGGAAGGATGGTGTACTGGAAGATACCTGCATTAATACGAACGGAACTAGATGAGTGGTTGTTTGCAGTTACTTTCATTTGACCGTTTCGTAGGAAGGATGGAGTACTGGAAGATACCTGCATTAATACGAACGGAACTAGATGAGTGGTTGTTTACAGTTACTTTCATTTGACCGTTTCTTAGGAAGGATGGTGTACTGGAAGATACCTGCATTAATACGAACGGAACTAGATCAGTGTTTGTTTACAGTTACTTTCATTTGACCGTTTCTTAGGAAGGATGGTGTACTGGAAGATACCTGCATTAATACGAACGGAACTAGATGAGTGGTTGTTTGCAGTTACTTTCATTTGACCGTTTCCTAGGAAGGATGGAGTACTGGAAGATACCTGCATTAATACGAACGGAACTAGATGAGTGGTTGTTTGCAGTTACTTTCATTTGACCGTTTCCTAGGAAGGATGGAGTATTGGAAGATACCTGCATTAATACGAACGGAACTAGATGAATGGTTATTTACAGTTACTTTCATTTGACCGTTTCGTAGGAAGGATGGAGTATTGGAAGATACCTGCATTAATACGAACGGAACTAGATGAGTGGTTGTTTGCAGTTACTTTCATTTGACCGTTTCCTAGGAAGGATGGAGTATTGGAAGATACCTGCATTAATACGAACGGAACTAGATGAGTGGTTATTTACAGTTACTTTCATTTGACCGTTTCCTAGGAAGGATGGAGTATTGGAAGATACCTGCATTAATACGAACGGAACTAGATGAGTGGTTGTTTGCAGTTACTTTCATTTGACCGTTTCGTAAGAAGGATGGAGTACTGGAAGATACCTGCATTAATACGAACGGAACTAGATGAGTGGTTGTTTACAGTTACTTTCATTTGACCGTTTCTTAGGAAGGATGGTGTACTGGAAGATACCTGCATTAATACGAACGGAACTAGATCAGTGTTTGTTTACAGTTACTTTCATTTGACCGTTTCGTAGGAAGGATGGAGTACTGGAAGATACCTGCATTAATACGTACGGAACTAGATGAGTGGTTGTTTGCAGTTACTTTCATTTGACCGTTTCCTAGGAAGGATGGAGTACTGGAAGAAACCTGCTTTATTTCGAAAGTACGTGGATGAGTGGTTGTTCATAGTTACATTCATTTTACTGTTTCTTAGGAAAGATTGGATTAATTCAAAACCTATCTGGAGATACGATAGCTTTTCAGTTTTGTGGAGAAAACTTGTGTACCAGACCTTATTAAATGCTTCAAAGAAGTCCAAACTTGCAGCATGCGTTCACTATTTTTTCTAGACCTTGATAAACTCTTTATGCAATTATCGTCAGTACATCAGCAGTTGTTCTGTAGAAAAAATTCCATATTTCCTGTCTGAAAAAAAATTATGATGTGAGATGCTTAACCAATTCAGCATTGATTAGAGAATCTAGAAGAGTTTTAAAAAGATACTTGTGAAGATCAGGCAGTACAAACGAGCTCTTAAAACTAGAAAAATAGCTGGGGACTTCCAGCAGCTAGAAAAGAAATGGAGGCGAGTCACATACTGTTTTCAAACGAACATATTTTGTGAGAATCCAGACTACAAATGAAGACAGAAATTAAAAAAGGGGTTATATGCGTATCAGTCAATAGAGTCTCAGTTCTAAGTGGGAAGTTAGGTATGAATCTCCAGATTAGTGTAGAGTAAGGTTTAAGAATGAATTACGAAATCTATATAGTTGGAGGGTTTGAAAGAATAGCGAAAGTTAAATGGTATATTTAATTTAGTTTTAATTTTCCGAAATGGAATTAGGTAATCGTTGACGAATATAGGCATCTTCGATAAATTTTCAGGAAAGTTATAGCTAATTATAGACCGGTCGAATAGTAAAATTTCGTTTAAAAATCTATGGTAATAAATAGAGGTAAGAAAGTATAATTAGTATGAGCAATTAAAAGTAAAGAGGTAAAGGTTTAGTGAAGAAAGAAAAAATGGACGAACATACCAGAAAGATTAAACGCGAATCAGTCAGTCAGTGAAGTGCCATACGTGATACACGCTTTGGGCGATCATGTCTCGAAAGAGACATGACTGACTGGGCAGAATATTATCCCGCAGTAGGTTGCCATTGCTTTCTGCGGTAGACTGGTTGCCGACCAAGGCTATAGAACCCAATTTGTCCTATTATTTAACCCATAACTGGAGGGAAGAGACGGATTAATACCTTTCCCAAGAGTATTTGCGCGTAAGTGAATGCAAGGAATTCAACTGGAATTCGAACTCAATTCCCCGATTTCTCGTTCCGAGTCGATATCTAATGCGCCACAACGCACCGCGAATAGAGATGCGAAAAACGGGTGCAAGTCGGATTTTGTTATTAAATATGGGTGGGCGGGAAAATGAACTCTTCTCATTGGTTAGAGTTAACAATAAAATGTACGAATTCTGCCGAAAATGAAATCTAAATCCAAACAAGTAGCACAAAAGTAAGGAGCCGGCTTGGTACTTCTGGACCGAAAGTCGGGGTTACTGCCGGAGCCGATATGATGTTTAAAAACCCGAAATCGTTACCAAAGGCAGGACATCACTGAGGAGCTCTGTTAAGCACCAAAAATGTATTTATGAACGAGCGAAATATTCAACTTTATCAGCATATGTTAACACCTCAAACTGATTGAAGAGAGAAAGAATAGAGAAATTACACTTATATAATACACTATTACAGAGCCGCCGGTAATCAAGAGAATCAACGTTTTTAGATGCAATAATGCTGGACAATATCATCGAAAATGAAGACAAAACTGGAAGCGGCCGAAATGTGGTTCTACAGAAGGATGCTACGGATATCGTGGACTGAGCATACAAGCAACGACGAGGTGTTAGAAAGAATGGCAACTAAAAGGAAATTGATGCTGAGCATCAGGAAGAGACAACTGACGTTCCTGGGACATGCAGTGAGGAAAGAGATTGGAGAATCTGATACTGACTGGTCAGATAGAAGGAAGGAGAGACAGCGGAAGGCAGCGGATAACATATTTGCACGGCCTGATCAGGTGGATGACGGAACGGGGGTTGCCAGGGGCAACAGGAGCAAACATACTAAGAGCCACAAGGGATAGCGAGACGTGGAGAGCCATGATCGCCTACGTCCTGAAGGGACAGGGCACATAGAAGAAGACGAACGTTCTTCATTCTCCCGACAACCTGAGACGTAGTAACTCCAAGGACTCGTTTGCATTTATAGCGATCAGCGATTAATAAGCGCCTGTAGTGTCGGCAGATGTCGCACTGGTAATGTAAAAAATAGTGGTTCTTGTAGTCTTGGTACAGCTCATGTTGGTGTTAAGATTGTTTCGACTGGTATGAAGGAATGAAAGCATCCATTCCAGCTTTGACCCAAGAGGGAACCTCAGTGACACAATTCTCAATTTAAATGTTAAATATATCAAACAAGTTTGGAGGGCGGCAATGAAAATCAGGGAGTGAGTACGAATCAGTATCCTGGTAACAGAAAAAATGTCGTAAGAATTGGAAGTCCCTGTTAAACAGATAACACGAACAAGATATTAACAGATACTACAGATTGATCCGAGTTTCCAAGAAGTCAGTGGTGAAATGCTCGGCAAAAGCAAGAAGGGATAAATAAATCAAAGAGAGATGGTACCTAGTACCTATTTTCTTCATCATCTTTTTTCTTATATCACTCAGTCAGTTAAGTACCATACGTGATACACGCTTGGGCAATCATGTCTCTTTCGAGACATGACTGACTCGGCAGAAGATTATCCCGCAGTAGGTTACCATATTTTTCTGCGGTATACTGGTTGCCAGCCAAGGCTATAGAACCCAATCTGTACTGTTATTTAACTCATAGATGGAAGGAGAAGAGATAGATTATATTACATTATTATATTAAGTATAATTAATGGGGGACCAGTTTATTACTTTATATCAATAGAAAACCGATCCCCCACTTTATGCCCAGTAGAAGTTTTAATATGCTTCCAACTATTATCTTCATTCAGTCAGTTAAGTGCCATACGTGATACACGCTTGGGCGATCATGTCTCGAAAAAGACATGACTGACTGGGTAGAAGATTATCACGCAGTAAGTTGCCATTGCTTTCAGCAGTAGACTGGTTGTCAGCCAAGGCTATAGAACCCAATCTTTCCGGTTATTTAACTCATAACTGGAGGGAGAAGAGTTCGTTTATATTACATTATTATATTAAGTATAAATGGTGGGGGATCAGTTTATTACTTCATATCAATAGAAAACCGATCCCCCACTTTATGCCGAGAAGAAGTTTTGATTATATTTCCAACTATTATATTTAGTCAGTCAGTTAAGTGCCATACGTAATACACGCTTTGAGCGATCATTCTCGAAAGTGACATGACTGACTGGGCAGAAGATTATCCCGCTGTAGGTTGCTATTGCTTTCTGCGGTAAACTGGTTGCCAGTCAAGGCTATAGAATCCAATCTGTACTGTTATTTAACCCATAGCTGAAGGGAAGAGATGGATTAATACCTTTCTTAAAGGTATTTGCGAGTAAGTGAATGCAAGGAATTTAACTGGAATTCGAACTCGGCTCCCCGAATTTTCGTTCCGTGTAGATATCCACTGCACCACAACGCAAATCCTTATAACAATTCATCTTATATTGTGAGAATTACAGTTTGTAACCGTTTGTTTTAATGCTACAAACTTAGCATTATTTACATTGTTCGGACTGTTGTCCTAATCTTTGCCATGTTCATGACTTTTAAGCTGTTCTACGCACAGGCTTCTTCATTGGGATTTGTTTAAGGGCAGGGTCCCAAGTCCTACCCTGTGTAAACCTCAAGCATTTTAATTATCCCGCGACAGGTTGCCAATACCTGCTGCGGTAGACTCGTTGCCAGCCAAGGCTATAGAACCCAATCTTTCCTGTTATTTAACCCATAACTGGTGGGAAGGGGCGGATTAATATCTTTCTCAAGGTTATTATCCCGTAAGTGAATGCAGGTCATTCAAATAGAATTCGAACTCGGTTCCCCGATTTCACTTTCCGAGCCGATATCTACTGCACCACAACGCACATCCGTCAAGAAACGCTTACTGCACTTGGTATTCCCAAGTTGTCACCCATCTAAGTACTGACCAGGCTCAACGTTGTTTAACTTCGGTGATCGGACGAGAACAGGTGTATTCAACGTGATATGACCGTAAACATACAGTGAATATGGGCGTTGGTTAATTCCAGTGACTTGACTTCAAGAGTTGTGAGTTCAATACCTTGCTACAGCAGTAAACAACTTAGAGATTTAAAGGGAGATAACTACATGACATACACAAGTGGCATCTCACATGAATGAGAACGATATACCCCAGTGATCAAAATAAAGGGTTTGGTTAGAAATTTTTAGCACCTGAAGAAGACTGGAAAGTACAACGGCCGAAACGTCGTACAAATGGCAACAAAGATGAGGGCAATAGTCCGAATAGTGTAAATACTGTAAATACTACTTCATCTGGCTTACGGCCATATCACGTTGAATACACCGGTTCTTGCTCGATCGTTGAGCCTGGTCAGTACTTAGATGTGTGACGGCTTGGGAATACCAGGTGCTGTAAGTGTTTAGTGACGGATGTGCGTTGTAGTGCGGTGGCTATCGGCTCGGAAAGAGAAATCGATGAGCCGAGTTCGAATTCCAGTTGAATACCCTGCATTCACTTATGCACTGGTACCCTTGGGAAAGGTATTAATCCGTGTCTTCCCTCCAGTTATGGGTTAGATAACAAGGTAGGACTTGGGGACCCTGCCCTTAAATACAAATCCCAATGAATGTTGATACTCGAAAAGAAAAAAAAGTATTACTAGATACAAAACTTATATAAAAACAACAATCAATCTTTGAAAGAAAAAAATGTATAACCAGCAATAAATAAATAAAATTTAGTTGGCAATAAATGACCCGCCGAGGTTGATATGCCATTAAAACAATACAACCAACCAACAACTACTTCATCTCAGAAATATAGACAAATACAATAAATGGTTTTATTCAAAAATTCCTGGACAATTAGAATATGTTTCCTTTTGAAACGTAATTATAATTTTCCCCGCGAATAAATTTTATATTTTATATTATTTTTTCTCTGAAAATTTATCAGAAACGAATGAAATAAATGTTTTTATGCATTCAGATGATTAATTTAAGTATGACCATCGTCACTATCTATGAGGACTGTCGCAGAGAATGACATCTGACACACCTAAGTAATGGCAAGAAGTACTATTTAATTAAGAACAATGAGTGTGATTGAGTTCTTAGTTATACATCTCTTTATTTGCAACTGGGTATAAATTACGGCGAATAATTTTCAGGACGAAGCGATTGTACTGCTACGGTAATCAGGTGAGATGCATGTCAAGACTTGTTAACACAGCTTAGATGGGTACTAAAGCTACCTTTCTTTCTTTCTTTCTTTCTTTCTTTCTCATTCCCTTCGCATCTATCTATCTATCTATCTATCTATCTATCTATCTATCTATCTATCGCAGTTTTTTCATATCTATCTATCTATCTATCTATCTATCTATCTATCTATCTATCTATCGCAGTTTTTTCATATCTATCATATCTATCTATCTATCTATCTATCTATCTATCTATCTATCGCAGTTTTTTCATATCTATCTATCTATCTATCTATCTATCTATCTTATTTAGTTCACATCGATCTAAACATTTTCACATCTATCTATCTATCTATCTATCTATCTATCTATCTATCTATCTATCGCAGTTTTTTCACATCTATCTATCTATCTATCTATCTATCTATCACAGTGTATTCATATCTATCTATCTATCTATCTATCTATCTATCTATCTATCTATCACAGTGTATTCATATCTATCTATCTATCTATCTATCTATCTATCTATCTATATATCTCTCCTAGTTTGTTCATATCTATCTATCTATCTATCTATCTATCTATCTATCTATCTATCTATCTATCTATCTATCTATGTGACTACTTAAATGTGTTCATATATTTCTTCTTCATTTCAATTTGTACCTGTCTAATTCTACTATATACATATATTTTACACATATTTTTATGTTAATTTTAATGATATTATTTGCAATTTTCTGTCGCAGTTATCGCTCATTTTAGTACTGAAGAGTTTTTCCTTCTGAACCTTTTACTTGAAGTAGTGTAGAACATCAACATTTTAATTCTGTCATTATTTTCTCATCGAGTTTCCTGTACTATTCGTTTTAGTTGTTGCTGCTGTTTGTAGTCCTCCAATGATATTTTTGATTTTTGTTATTTGATAAACTTCTTTATCTGTGATTCTGTACAGCCACTCTACAAGTTTCGAAGTAGAATTATATTTTTTTTTAGTAAATTTAAATTTATAAAAGTTTGCCTTATCAAATACTAGCAGTATAGCCTGGCGTTGCTTAGGTGTAATAAAAGATTTAAAACTAATCCATGGTCCTGGAGCTCAGACTTAGCCAAAAGAATATTTGTGTGAATTTTGGTGAGAATCGGATAAAAATTGTGGATTTGTATAAAGGACATACAGACAGATAAACAGACACACACAAACATCTTGTCCTTTATATATATATATATATATATATATATATATATATATAACCCTAACCCTGCCATATAACCCTAATATATATATATATATAACCCTAACCCTGCCATATAACCCTAACCCTGCCGATTTTCTGCACTATTGTAAGAACTGCAACCTTGAAACTTCTGAATATCGTTTCTTATGTCTTTGTCTATGAGTGTATCAAATTTGATTAAAATCGGACCACTCATTCTATAACCCGATTTTTTCGATTATCGATATTTATCGGGGGTATCTCGACACAAAACCTAGCTAAGAGCACTCGCAGACGCTTATAGTACAACTGTGTAAATGTTCAAGAAAATCGGTTCAGCCGTTTCGGAGTCTATAGGTAACGGACACACACACACACACACACACACACACACACACACACACACACACACACACAAAGTTCCATTTATAAATAAGTTTAGATTACTGAACGGTGCTTCGTCAACAAGTCCCTCGTGTAAATTTTTCCCCAGCTTTAGATGCATATCTTCACGCCATTAAATGGGAAATTGGAATAACGAAAGTAATTTTGTTACTACTATGTACTCGAAACGGCATCTGTCCATCTTGTTTAAAAATTGGCACCAATATCCAATTATTGTTTTTTAGACACAGGCGTGGAGACGGTTAGGATAACGCAGTAATATGGCGGCTACAACGAACCTAATCAGTGACAATCTCAATTTTTTGGTCGGGTTACCGACATGTCATACAGCTTCACGCAAACAGCTCATATGTCACCCTTATATTTAACCACATCAATTTAGCTGTTCATGAATATTCAAATGTGCCATGCTAAAAAATATTTAATGCGGAGGTTGATTAAATAGTCTTTTTTTTTCTTTTTGTGGATTGAATTTTGATACAATAAATTTTTAAAAGTTCAAAGAGAATAATTATTTTAATAAAAGATCATCATAAACTCTATAAATTAAAAGATTTAAATATTGTTAGGCTGCCCAAGTGTTTTAAAGAAATGATGTTTTTCATACTATTTTTTAGTATTTCTTGCAAAGTGAATAATTCTAAATGAAAATAGAATGTTATCTTTTGTTAATACTTCGCAATAACATCTGCCTCAAATGAATTTATAAATATTTAATAATTACCTATATAGCAGTTACATCAATGAAAGAATACAAGTCAACCATCCGTCCGTGCATGGAGTACTGCTGCCATTTATGGTCAGGTGCCCCTGCCGTTCTCCTCAGTGTTCTTGACAAGCTCCAAAGGAGAGTCTGTAATGTGATAGGTACTGATCTGGCGACTCGACTGCAGCCACTTCTTCATCGTCGAAATACTTTCATGGCTTCTGCTCGGACGAGCTTAAGTCACTGATGCCTCCTCAACAGGTGTTTACACGTGCAACCAGACTGGCAACTGGGTCCCACCCATTCACAGTCAGGTTAGCCAAATGCAGACGACAATTCTACTCTTGCAGCTTCCTCTCTCGCACTTCCCGCCTGTGGAACTCACTCCCGTATTCTTGCATTCCTGACGGCTACAACCTCCAGAAATTTAAATGCAGAGTTAATACTCATCTACTAAGCACTGGCCTCTAGCTCTCTCCCCACCCCTGTATAACCTTCCCTTTCTCTCCACTTATGTATCTGTCATCGCACCTGCTTTCTCAGTTTTCTATTGTTCCTTTCTAACTAGTTTGTACTCCTCACTCTTTTCTTATTAATCTTTTTACATTTATGTAACCCCTGCACATCAGTGGCGTTTCCGCCTTGCTCGGGGTGAAATGATTAAAAAATAAAAAAAATAAAAAAAATAAAGAAAATTTAGGGGGATTCGGACGAGTTCATCTTTGTTTCCTTACCTTGAAAATTTTGCAATGTAATAATAACAAAAGAACCATTCTATTTTCATTTAGAATGAAAACTTTATAATAAGTTATTTCAATACCAGGGCCCAGGATTTGCCAAGGCGAGTACTTAAGATAATCAGTTTCTCTTTAGCTAGATATATTTTCTTAAGTAAAAATTATGTTAGTAGATTGAATTATTTTAAAACTTCACCCCAAAATACCATCACCTTTCAACTTGTGATGATAAGCAGCACGCCAAAAGCAAACCCTTCCAGAGATCCAGAGCAGCAGCACAAACGTGACCATTCTTTATCTATGGCTCAACAGACTCTTTTAGAAATCACCATTGGCACATGAACAGTTGGCTGAGAGAAGCGGAGGTCATATTGCATTTCTGAAAAAAGGATCCCGCTATGTAGGGTGTTCAAACTATTGTCCTCATCTTTATTGTCACGTTTACGATCTTTCAGCTGTTTTACGTCCCTGCCTTTTTCAGTTACTAGGAATTTCGAACTGAAGAATGTCGGAGCGTACAACGGCCGAAACGTCGTAAACATGGCCATAATGATGAGGACAATAGTCCGAACAATGTAAATCTAAACTTATTTATAAATGGAACTTTGTCTCTGTGTGTGTCTGTGTGTATGTGTGTCCGTTACCTATAGACTCCGAAACGGGTGAACCGATTTTCTTGAAAATGTACACAGTTGTACTATAAGCGTCTGCGAGTATTCTTAGCTAGGTTTTGTGTCGAGCTACCCCCGATAAATATCGAAAATCGATAATCGAAAAAATCGGGTAATAGAAGGAGTGGGCCGATTTTAATCAAATTTGATACACTCATAGACTAAGACATAAGAAACGATATTCAGAAGTTTCAAGGTTGCAGAAAAGCGATAATATATATATATATATATATATATATATATATATATATATATATATATATATATAAGGCAAGATGTTTGTGTGTGTGTCTGTTTATCTGCCTGTATGTCTGTATTTTTCAGCCCTTTTATTTTAGTTGTTGCTTCGAGTTTGCCTCTAAGTATGTATAATTGTAGTTCTTAGTTTCAGCCATGATACCATTTTCTCAGATGACTTATTTAGCCTTCAAAAAACTTATTTAATATCGATACCAGAAAATCAAAATTTGACTTACACCCATTAATTTTTCTTTCAGTCTACGATTTCGCTTTAACTGAAAACAACTATTATTGCCTTTTTTCGTGCCAACGTCCAAAGAGTCTGAGCTCCATAACCATGGATTAGTTTTAAAGCTTTCATTACACCCGAGCAACGCCGGGCTATACTGCTAGTAATGTAATATATGTGTAATTGTCAGAAGAGTAATACAATTTGCAACAACCTGTCAATTTGCAAAACAATTATTGTAGAGTTGTTTTGTAAATTTAATTGTTGCATTTAATTTTTGAACACAGATTCGTCCACTAATTATGGGTAAGATATATATGCCCATAGGACCGGAGTCGCCAAGTTCGTTGTGTTCATTACCACACAATCTATGGAATTCGCTATTGCTGTATTATTAATCCATGTGATTAAACAATTTGTTCACTATTCTTTTGTTCCAGTGTTTTCCTTGGGATTTTATTAACTACAACTACGAGTTTATATGAGCATTATAACCATCACAGACAATCGCTCATAGCCACCATTAGCATGGATCAGGCTCGTCTCCCTAAAAGAAAAACTGCGCCTCCTCTGGTTAACTCTCACAACAGACCTCAAGTGGAATGACTATATCGAATCCATAGCTAAATCAGCTGCAAAGAAAGTCGGTTTTCTGTGTAGGGCTAGGAAGTTTTTCCCGTCTGAAACAATTCTGCACATATATAAATCTACCATCCACTCGTGCATTGAATACTGTTGCCATATCTGGTCGGGTGTTCCTGCTATCCAACTAGGGGTCCTTGACAAAATCCAGCAGGCAATCTGTAATGTGATTGATCTTGACTTGACAGCTCAGATACAGTCAATTTATCACGGGCTCAATGTGGCTTCCCTGTGTCTTTTCTATAAATACTTTCACGGCTTCTGCTTCAACGAACTGGGGTCACTAGTGCCCCCTATATATAAATTTACTCAAGCCACAAGATTAGCAACTAGGTCCCACCCCTTTACTCTGAAACAAATAAAATGTAAACAAAAATTCAACTCCCTTACATTCTTTTCTCGCACTTCCCGTCTGTGGAATTCCTTCCGTTAACTTACTTCCCAATCTCCAAGAATTTAAATGTAAAGTCAATAATAGTCTTCTATCTGGCTAACTTCCATCCTGTCTCTCTCAGTCTTCTTTCTCCGTCCACTCCACTCTCATCAGTATTCTCATCTTTCTCTTACTCACTTCTTGACACCCCCTGTAACATGTCCCTCTTTCTCATAACTTTCCTCCTGTGTAACCTCTGCACAACAGTGGCAGTAAACTGGCTTGCTTGGGGCGATATGTTTCTAAAAAAAAGAGAAAACATTTCTTGAATCGTATTACAGTGATACCATCAAATCCACATGCCATGCGAATCTAGTCTCGTAACGATAGCAGAAACTCTAGATTATTTAAGACGCATATCACACAGTAAAGACTCCATTCTAATTAGAAAACCAGAGAAAGAAACTCCAGATAAATCAAGAGTAGAATTGGAAGATAATTTACGAGCATTGCATTTTGATTCATTAGCATATCATAACGTCTCAAATTAAGTGAAGAGAAAACTAATATTACGCCAGTAGTCAGGAGAAATTTTTAAAGTTATATAGGACCTTAGTCTTTGAAAAAAGTTATTACTGTGGGCTATAGCATCTGAGAAGGCTGGTGTGAACCAAAGAGAAGATTGTCGATTTAACTGTTATTTCCGAGACCAAATCATCCATACAGGATTTTACCAAAGAAGAAACCTCACTGAAGCTATGCTCAATAAAAGAAATTCACTTCAAGTGTCGAAGCTACAAAAAAAAAAAAATCACAAAATGAACCCCAGTCCCTAACCTTAACCCTAACCTAGCATAATCCGAATTGCCCAGCTTGAGTTGCGATGCTCGACAAGAGCAAAAACAGGAGGCAAGAAATTCAAGTAAAGAAGCTTGTTGATCAAAATTGCTAGGGAAAAGAGGAGAGAAATTTACTATTTGACTGAGAGCCTGAGCAAAATGGATGCATTTTCTCATAATTTCTGTTCTTTCATTTAACAGTTCGTCTTTATTTGGGAATATCATAATTTCTAATTTTTCTTCTTGGCACAGTCGACATATTTGTCCACCATTGTAAGGCTTGGCTGTTTTTACAATGCTCCACATTATGTACGGATCTTTTTCATATTTTGATTTCAATTTCCAGACATGGTTAGCCAATTTTGTATTGTTTTTTAATTTTTCTATTTTAAACGTAGATCTGTGGTTTCACCACCTGGTCTTAAAACTTTCTTTGGTTGAGCTCAAATAGATTTTGTTTGGGCCATCTGGGTCATGTACCTCTGCCTTATAAATTATGACAAAATGTATCCCCACTAAGAAATACCTATTAGGTTCATACAAACATGGATGGTAATGTCATAATTCGTTTGAATTTAAACAATGCGCGTTCATAAATTATCTGCCACGTGAACGTTCAAATAAAACACCGTTACAAGAGCGTTCTTAAAAAGAAAAACGGTAAACGGTAAAAATCAGTTATTAAAAATCGCCTGAAGAAACCACTCATGGTATAAACCTGGGTAGCGAAATAACTCGTTTAAAAATGGAATATATATATATAAATGGAATGAGAGATGCAGAGAGACAGAAAGATTTCTATGCCATCGGATATTTTCTAATAAGTTATAATCTTGAGAAGGAGAGGGATAGAGAAAAATTGGTGGCTAACAGAGTGCAACAAAGAAAGTCGAAAGCACGTGAAATAATCTTGCAAGGCCTCACGCGAAAATGATATCACTAAAGAATTTTCCGACAAGAATTTCTCAGTAAAACGCCAAAATCTGAATTAAATACTTTTGAAAATGCATAATGATTTCATTCTATGTCAAAACCCAGAGATTTGGCGCTAAGCATTCACGTATCATGTTTAACTGTCCATGAATATTTCAAATGAATGTGGGTGAACTTCAAAGAGTGAATCTTGGTTAGTCATATGTATTTTTGTTTGACAATCAAATTGTATATTCTATTAGTCATTCAATCAGGGATGGAAAATTCTCGTTTTTGCATCGCATTGGTGAAAAATATATTTTGCATATCAACAGAAAAAGAAAAAAACGATACTACGATTATAATAAAAATTAAAATCATTGCCAACGCCGAAACCAAACGTCTAGATACTGAAGTTCTTACATTGCGTCTGACAAATATAAAATTGTCACACATTATGAACTAATGAGCCGTGATACGCTCATCAATACAGACGTTTATTGCTAGTATCTTGAGTGGGTAAACGAAGCATTACGTTGAAAGTATCCCACTTTGTTAGAAAGAAAATCATTAATACTCCAGTATGACAATTCAAAACAAATCAAAGAATATATAATAAGGTCAGGGTGAGAGATTCTTCAGAATGTGATCGATACCGACTTAGCAGACCGTCTGCAGTCTCTCTCTCACCGGCGCGACGTGGCTTCCCTGTGTCTCTTCTATAAATACTTTCACGGCTTCTGCTTTGATGAACTTAGATCACTGTTGCCCCCTAGGTTCGAATTTGCACGAGATACTAGATTAGCAACTAGATCCCACCCTTTTACAGTGAAACCGATAAAATGCAACCGCAACTTCTACTCCAACAGTTTCTTTTCTCGCACTTCCCGACTCTGGAATTCCCTTTCACATGACTGCTTCCCCGATGGCTACAATCTCCAGGAGTTTAAATGTAAGGTCAATAGACACCTCCTAACAAACTAACTCGCTTCCATTCTTTCAAACACTCTTCCCATCCTCCCAACTATCTATCACCTCCCTTCTGATATTTCCTATATTTAACCACTCTTTCAATTTACCTTCCCCTATGTAGCCCCAAGCGCAATAGTGGCAGTGAAATGCCTTTTGGGGGGGAAATGATTAAAAAAAAAGAAGTCCTCTCTACTCAGAAGAATGTTCAGAAACAAAGAATTTAAAAATTGTCTTTCAAATATTTTCTTTAAAGAAGGAATTGAAGTTTTTTTTTTCATTCTCATTGGGCTCCAGTCGTGGTGATTACATTTTAAATAAACGTTTTTAATAATTATTAAGTTACATTTAACAATTTATAACCTTTCTAGTAAAGAGTTCTTATTTTTCGAATCTGTCCTTCTTGTTCTTGTTCTTGTTGCTGTTCTTCATTATGTGCCGTGTACTTTCAGGACGTAGGCGATCATAGACCCCCACTTAACCCTATCCTTTGTCACTCTTTTTATTTTTCCTCTTGGTATCTCTCCGCTGAACCTTTTGCTTAAGCCAATGAAGTATGTCTCGCGCGAAATAAGTTTAAATTAGATATATTTTGGTAGGATTTCTCGTAAAGCGTCTTCACTTTCCGAACACCTTAATATTTAAATTATTTTGGAGATTTCATTTTATAAGCTTTATCGTGAAACGTACTTAAATTAAATCTAAAATTTTATATAATTTCTGGGTAGAACTTGGCAATTCTTCAAACATTCCATATTTAAATAAATTTAAATTGCTCTCGCTTTATGCACTTTCTGTTAAAAACATTTGTTATATATATATATATATATATATATATATATATATATATATATATGTGTGTGTGTGTGTGTGTGTGTGTTCTTCATATGTAAACGAGTTATTACGCAACCTAGGTTTCTATCATGTGGTGTCTTCAGGTGATTTGCAATAACTAATAATAAGTTATTGCAAATCGCCAGAATCGTTTACAAATGACGAATATTCAAAAGGTCTACAATATAATTGTATTGAACACTTTTTAATATAAATGTGCACTGGTCTAATTTTATTATGACCAAAAACTAATTAATTAAACAATCAATATATATATATATATATATATATATATATATATATATATATATATATATAAACCTGAACAAAGTACACAGTACTTATATTGATTAACCGTGTTACTTAGACCAATCATTTGTTAGTTATAAAAATTATAAGCTGGTCTTAGTTGAGAATAATATAAGCGATAATCGCTATTAAAAAGCACTGTAGATTATTCATGGCTGGTTTGTTTAAAGAATGCACTATCAACCATTTGTGTCATATGGTAATATCGGTGCCGTACTCAGCAACATCGACCCTCGCAGAATGCGTCTTGTGGCCCCTCTACCCGCAGAATGCAATTTGCCCCACCCCCACCCCCGGAACATACTGAACCCACAATAAATGGTACTTTAAACAAAATAACATACTCTCGGAACGCAAATAATTCCTGATCACGAAAAAACGGAAGAAATCATGGAATTGGCGAACGAGCCGAAAGGTTTCTATCAAAGGTTATATATATATATATATATATATATAGAGAGAGAGAGAGAGAGAGAGAACGAGATGGGTTGATGTCTATTTCAATATACGATAATAATTTTCCAATTAATCCTAATAATTATTTTGTTAATTTTTTTTCATTATAATAGATGCGCGGAGCGAAGAAGCATTGCGGCCCCTACGGAACTTGCAGCCCCACCCGGGTCTGTGGGAGCCCTAAGCACGGCCATGGGTAATATTTATAGGTAAACGTACACGCAAAAATAAGTAACCAAGTAATCGTTTTAAATTCTCCGAATGCCTTAAATAATTGTTTTAAGTTCTCCGAATGCCTTAAATAATTGTTTTAAGTTCTCTGAATGGCTTAAATAAATTTAACTTAGTTGTTATATCGTTTGTGGAAAAACTTCATTACAAACAGCCTAATATAAAAGAAAATTTAACGTATATTTGTTTGTTTATGCTTTCCGAAAAGAAAAGCCTAATATTTTAATAATTATTTTTTTCCTGCATTCTCTTCCATACAGAAGGACAAATATGACAGAGTGCTGGATTGCTATGTAATATCTGTCCTTCTCTAATGTATGGAGTGAATGCTGGACGATCTCCTCAAAGAAAAGGTAGCAGAAATGTGGTTTTACAGAAGGATGCTGAGGATACCATGGACAAAGCACGCGTGCAACGATGAGGTGTTGGAAAGGATGCAAACGAGAATAAAACAGATAATAAATATCAGGAAGAGACAAATAAGGTTCCTGAGAGGCGTAATGAGGAAGGAGAACCTGGAGAACTTGATACTCACATGTCTGATAAATGGAAGGAGAGACAAGAGAAAGCAGTACTTGATAGGTCTGTGCAAATGGTTGACGGAGCGGGACTTGGAAGAGATACCAAGAGAAAATTATTGATAGCGACAAGAGACAGAGCCAAGTGGAAGTCCATGATCGCCTACGTCCTGAAGAGACATGGCACATGAAGAAAAGGTAAGACGTAATTGGTTTCAAGACACAATGCTATTTAAAAAACATGAATTCACAATTCTTTTATATTCTTTCTAGTAAGACGTAATTAAATAGAAAGACACACTGCTATTTAAATTAAATTCATATTTCTTTCTATACTATAAACTTTTTAGCAAAAGGTAATTAACTTCTGGGCACATTTCTATATAATAATTTAATTCTCATTTCTTTCTATAGTCTTTCTAGTAAGTAATAATTTTCAAACACACTCCAAATACTTCGAAAGTTTTATAATTGTGTACTAAATAACACTAAACCAACAATCCTCCATTTAATCAACGAATTTGAGGTCCTCAACAGACAAGGCTGAGGGATTTGCTCGCAGATTCTCCACCAACTCGACATTGGACGCGTCCGCAGTATCTGTACCCGATTTCCCACCTAGAACTGAGGCTCAACTGAACAAAATCCACATTAACCCCTCGCTCGTCTGTAACATAATTTCAAAGCTTGACCCACATAAAGCGAGCGGTGGTGACGGAATCCCAATCATTGTCCTGAAGAAATGTGCCCCTGAACTTTCATCTGTTCTCTCCAAACTCGAAAACTACTGCCTCTCTGCATCTTGCTTTCCTGCCTGTTGGAAGTGCTCTTCTATGGTTTCTATATATATAAAAATACTGGTGAACCCTCTGAACCCTCGAATTATTGCCCTATAAGCCTTCTATCGATTTTTAGCAAAGTGTTTGAAGCAATCAGGGAATACAACATCTCAGAGCCAACAGGCTCTTCTCCCACAAACAGTATGGTTTCCGATTCACCAGGTCTACTGCTGATATGCTGACGACCATCACTGAGTATATACACCAGGATCTCGACAAGAACGGTGAAGCTCGAACTGTTGCCCTGGATATTTCCAAAGCGTGTGACTGAGGCTGGCATGCTGGCCTTCTATGCAAGCTGCAGGCTATGGTATAATTGGACAACAGTTTGACTTAATCCAGCCATTCCTTTTAAATCGCACATTGAATGAATACTATCATACGAACGTGGATGTCCCTCAAGGCTCTATTTTAGATCCTATGCTTCATTAACGCTTTGGATTCTGATCTTCATTAACGATATCCCCGATGTAATGGGATCCCAAGTAGACATCTACGATGACGACACTACCGTTTACTCTCGGCTCGATCAAAAATTTGCCGAGGCTGACAAAGCGAACCTCGCTTCTGAGCTTGAAAAGGATCTCCAATCTGTAGTGGACTGGGGTAAGAAATGGCTCGTGAATTTTAATGCTTCCAAAACGAAGTTGCTATCTATTAACCATCACAGATAATCGCTCCTAACCCCATTAGCATGGATCAGGCTATTCTCTCTGAAAGCAAAACACTGCATGCGCCTCCTCGGGTTAAATCACACAACAGACCTCAAGTCGAACGACTACATAGAATCCATAGCTAAATCCGCTGCTAAGAAGGTCGGTTCTCTGTGTAGGGCCAGGAAGTTTTTCCCGTCTGAAACCATCCTGCACATATATAAATCTACCATCCACCCGTGCATTGAATACTGCTGCCATATCTGGTCGGGTGTCCCTGTTATCCACCTAGGGGTCCTTGACAAAATCCAACGGAAAATTTGTAATGTGATTGTTCCCGACTTGGCAGCTAAAATACAATCACTTTTTCACCGGCATGATGTGGCTTCCCTCTGTCTCTTCTAAAAATACTTTCACGGCTTCTGCTCCGATGAGCTTAGCTCACTGGTGCTCCCTGTATATGAATTTAATCGAGCAACTAGATTACTAAGTAGGTCCCGTCCTTTTACTGTGAAGCCAATAAATTGTAAACGCAAATTCTACTCCAACAGCTTCTTTTCTTGCACTTCCCCCCGATGGAATTCCCTTTCGTTTATTTGCTTCCCTGACAGCTACAAACTTCAAGAATTTAAATGTAAAATCAATAATCATCTCCTATCTCACTGCCATGCATCCTCTCTCTCATGCTTCTTTCTCCGTCCACTCAACTCTCATCAGTATTCTCATCCTTCTCTTACCCACTTCCTGACACCCACTATAACCTGTCACTCTTTCTCATAACTGTCCTCCTATGAAATCCCTCTGAGCAGCAGTGGTAGTATAATGCCTTGCTTGGGGTGATATGATTAAAAAAAGTTCTATACTATTATAATGTGGATATAAATTTAGGGATCAGTTCTATATTACAATCAATGCATAAACTGATCCCTCACTTTATGGCCAAATTCATCCTTCTTTTACCCACTTCCTGACAACCCTTATGCCTGTCACTCTTTCTCATAACTTACCTCCTATGTAATCCGCTGCAAAACAGTGGCAGTAAAATGCCTTGCTTGTGGCGATACAATTATTAAAAAAATTCTATACTATTATTATGTGGATATAAAGTGGGTGATCAATTCTACATAACAATCAATATATAAACTGATCCCTCACTTTATGGCCATATTCATCCTTCTCTTACCCACTTCCTGACACTCCCTATAACCTGTCACTCTTTCTCATAACATTCCTCCTATGTAACCCCTGCAAAACAGTGGCAGTAAAATGCCTCGCTTGGGGGTGATATGATTATAAAAAAAGACAAAAAAACATTACTATTTAAATAATTTTAACGCACATTTATTTATTTTTTTCATTCTATCACCCCGAGCAAGGCGGTAACGCCATTGATGTGCAGGGGGCTACGTAAGAGTGAAAAGATTGGAAAAGAGAAAGTGGGAAACCACATCCTAAACTGAGAACAAGGGATGAGCCTCTACACCTGTTCAATAGATGTGGGTGGAGTGTGAACCGGGCGATAGTTTAGTCTATCTGCTGCAATTAAGTCTATAGTAAATATTGTCTAGACACGATGCTATTTAAAGAAAATATTTACACTTCTTTCATATCCTTTTTAGTAAAACATAATTAATTTCCGGACATATTGCTATTTAAAGAAAATTTAATTCACATATCTTTTTATATCTTATCTAATAAGAGGTAATTAATTTCCGGACATATTGCTATTTAAAGAAAATTTAATTCACATATCTTTTTATATCTTATCTAATAAGAGGTAATTAATTTCCGGACATATTGCTATTTAAAGAAAATTTAATTCACATATCTTTTTATATCTTATCTAATAAGAGGTAATTAATTTCCGGACATATTGCTATTTAAAGAAAATTTAATTCACATATCATTTTATATCTTATCTAATAAGAGGTAATTAATTTCCGGACATATTGCTATTTAAAGAAAATTTAATTCACATATCATTTTATATCTTATCTAATAAGAGGTAATTAATTTCCGGACATATTGCTATTTAAAGAAAATTTAATTCACATATCTTTTTATATCTTATCTAATAAGAGGTAATTAATTTCCGGACATATTGCTATTTAAAGAAAATTTAATTCACATATCTTTTTATATCTTATCTAATAAGAGGTAATTAATTTCCGGACATATTGCTATTTAAAGAAAATTTAATTCACATATGTTTTTATATCTTATCTAATAAGAGGTAATTAATTTCCGGACATATTGCTATTTAAAGAAAATTTAATTCACATATCTTTTTATATCTTATCTAATAAGAGGTAATTAATTTCCGGACATATTGCTATTTAAAGAAAATTTAATTCACATATCTTTTTATATCTTATCTAATAAGAGGTAATTAATTTTCGGACATATTGCTATTTAAAGAAAATTTAATTCACATATCTTTTTATATCTTATCTAATAAGAGGTAATTAATTTCCGGACATATTGCTATTTAAAGAAAATTTAATTCACATATCTTTTTATATCTTATCGAATAAGAGGTAATTAATTTCCCGACATATTGCTATTTAAAGAAAATTTAATTCACATATCTTTTTATATCTTATCTAATAAGATGCAATTAATTTCCATATATTGCTATTTAAAGAAAATGACCACATATCTTTTATATCTTATCTAATAAGAGGTAATTAATTTGACATATTAAGCATGAAAAATTTAATTCACATATCTTTTTATATCTTATCTAATAAGAGGTAATTAATTTTGACATATTGCTATTTAAAGAAAATTTAATTTACATATCTTTTACATTTTATCTAATAAGAGGTAATTAATTTCCGGACATATTGCTATTTAAAGAAAATTTAATTCACATATCTTTTATATCTATTCCAATAAGAGGTAATTAATTCTGACATATTGCTATTTAAAGAAAATTTAATTTATATATCTTTATATCTTATCTAATAAGAGGTAATTAATTTCCGGACGTATTGCTATTTAAAGAAAAAATTTAATTCACATATCTTTTTATATCTTATTCTATAAGAGTGTAATTAATTTCCGGACATATTGCTATTTAAAGAAAATTTAATTCACATATTCTTTTATACTTTATCTAATAAGAGGTAATTAATTTCCGGACAGGCTGCTATTTAAAGAAAATTTAATTCATACATTACCTTTATATCTTATCTAATAAGAGGTAATTAATTTCCGACATATTACATAAAGAAAATTTAATTCACATATCATTTATATCTTATCTAATAAGAGGTAATTAATTTCCGGACATATTGCTATTAAAGAAAATTTAATTCACATATCTTTTTATATCTTATCTAATAAGAGGTAATTAATTTTATTATATTGCTATTTAAAGAAAATTTAATTCACATATCATTTTGTATCTTATCTAATAAGAGGTAATTAATTTCCGACATATTGCTATTTAAAGAAAATTTAATCTACATATCTTTTTATATCTTATCTAATAAGAGGCAATTAATTTCCGGACATATTGCTATTTAAAGAAAATTTAATTCATATCTTTTTATATCTTATCTAATAAGAGGTGTAATTAATTTATTATATTGTTATTTAAAGAAAATTTAATTCACATATCTTTTTGTACATTCTATCTAATGTAATTAATTTCCGGACATATTGCTATTTAAAGAAAATTTAACTTACATATGTTTTTACATTTTATCTAATAAGAGGTAATTAATTTCCGGACATAATATATTTAAAGAAAATTTAATTCACATATCTTTTTATATCTTATCTAATAAGAGTGATAATTAATTTCCGGATATATTGCTATTTTAAAGAAAATTTAATTCACATATCTTTTTATATCTTATCTAATAAGAGGTAATTAATTTCCGGACATATTGCTATTTAAAGAAAATTTAATTCACATATCTTTATATCTTATCTAATAAGAGGTAATAATTTGACATATTGCTGTTATTGTAAAGAAAATTTAATTCACATATCATTTTATATCTTATCTAATAAGAGGCAATTTTTACCTCTGGACATATTGCTATTTAAAGAAAATTTAATTCACATATCTTTTTATATCTTATCTAATAAGAGGTAATTAATTTCCTGGACATATTGCTATTTAAAGAAAATTTAATTCACATATCTTTTATATCTTATCTACAAGAGGTAATTAATTTCCGGACATATTGCTATTTAAAGAAAATTTAATTCACATATTCTTTAAGTATCTTATCTAATAAGAGGGCAATTAATTTCCGGACATATTGCTATTTAAAGAAAATTTAATTCACATATCTTTTTATATCTTATCTAATAAGAGGTAATTAATTTCGGACATATTGCTATTTAAAGAAAATTTAATTCACATATCTTTTATATCTTATCTAATAAGAAAATTAATTTCCGGACATATTGCTATTTAAAGAAAATTTAATGCACATATCTTTTTATATCTTATCTAATAAGAGGTAATTAATTTCCGGACATATTGCTATTTAAAGAAAATTTAATTCACATATCTTTTTATATCTTATCTAATAAGAGTGTACACTTCGGACATATTGCTATTTAAAGAAAATTTACCCATATACATATCTTTTTATATCTTATCTAATAAGAGGTAATTAATTTCCGGACATATTTCTATTTAAAGAAAATTTAATTCACATATCATTTTATATCTTATCTAATAAGAGGTAATTAATTTCCGGACATATTGCTATTTAAAGAAAATTTAATTCACATATCATTTTATATCTTATCTAATAAGAGGTAATTAATTTCCGGACATATTGCTATTTAAAGAAAATTTAATTCACATATCTTTTTATATCTTATCTAATAAGAGGTAATTAATTTCCGGACATATTGCTATTTAAAGAAAATTTAATTCACATATCTTTTTATATCTTATCTAATAAGAGGTAATTAATTTCCGGACATATTGCTATTTAAAGAAAATTTAATTCACATATCATTTTATATCTTATCTAATAAGAGGTAATTAATTTCCGGACATATTGCTATTTAAAGAAAATTTAATTCACATATCTTTTTATATCTTATCTAATAAGAGGTAATTAATTTCCGGACATATTGCTATTTAAAGAAAATTTAATTCACATATCTTTTTATATCTTATCTAATAAGAGGTAATTAATTTCCGGACATATTGCTATTTAAAGAAAATTTAATTCACATATCATTTTATATCTTAACTAATAAGAGGTAATTAATTTCCGGACATATTGCTATTTAAAGAAAATTTAATTCACATATCTTTTTATATCTTATCTAATAAGAGGTAATTAATTTCCGGACATATTGCTATTTAAAGAAAATTTAATTCACATATCATTTTATATCTTATCTAATAAGAGGTAATTAATTTCCGGACATATTGCTATTTAAAGAAAATTTAATTCACATATCTTTTTATATCTTATCTAATAAGAGGTAATTAATTTCCGGACATATTGCTATTTAAAGAAAATTTAATTCACATATCTTTTTATATCTTATCTAATAAGAGGTAATTAATTTCCGGACATATTGCTATTTAAAGAAAATTTAATTCACATATCTTTTTATATCTTATCTAATAAGAGGTAATTAATTTCCGGACATATTGCTATTTAAAGAAAATTTAATTCACATATGTTTTTATATCTTATCTAATAAGAGGTAATTAATTTCCGGACATATTGCTATTTAAAGAAAATTTAATTCACATATCTTTTTATATCTTATCTAATAAGAGGTAATTAATTTCCGGACATATTGCTATTTAAAGAAAATTTAATTCACATATCTTTTTATATCTTATCTAATAAGAGGTAATTAATTTCCGGACATATTGCTATTTAAAGAAAATTTAATTCACATATGTTTTTATATCTTATCTAATAAGAGGTAATTAATTTCCGGACATATTGCTATTTAAAGAAAATTTAATTCACATATGTTTTTATATCTTATCTAATAAGAGGTAATTAATTTCCGGACCAGCTGTTACTGAGATGAACTTAATTCACATTCTATTTATATCTTTTCTAGTAAGGCGTAATTAATCTCCGGATAATATACATTTGAAACAAATTTAATTTACATTTTTTTTCATATATTTTCTACTATGACATTATTAATTTCCGGACACATTGCAATTTAAATAAATTTAATTCACATTTATTTTTACATTCGTTATAGTAAAACGTAATTAATTTCTGGAGACAGTGTTATTTAGATAAATTTAATTTCCATTTTTTTATTCCCTTTTAAGTAAAACGAAATTGTTTTCCGGGCACGCTGCTATTTAAGTACATTAAATTCGGATATACATTTATATCATTTCTAGTAAGAGATAATTAATTACCAGACACACTGCTATTTTTTTGATAATCATATCGCCCCAAGCTAGACAGTCTATTGCCACTAGTGCGCAGAGGATTTCATGGGTGGAAAATTTCGAGAAAGAGTGACAGGTTACAGGGCGTGTCAGGAAATGGGTAAAAGAAGAGTTAAGATATTGAGAGTGGAGTGAACGGAGAAGAGAGCATGAGAGAGAGAAAGGATGTAAGTTAGCAAGATAGATTACTATTGGCTTTACACTTAAACTCCTGCAGATTGTATCTGTCGGGGAAGCAAGTAAACAGAAGAGAATTCCACAGGTGGAAAGTGCGAGAAAAGAAGCTGTTGGAGTAGAATTTGTGTTTACATTTTATTGGTTTCACAGTAAAAGGATGGAACCGAGTTGCTAATACTGTGGCTCGAGTATATTCATACATAACGGGCACCAGTGAGCTACGTTCATCGGAGCAGAAGCCGTGAAATTATTTGTAGAAGAGACACAAGCAAGCCACATTGCGCCCGGTGAGAAAGTGACTGTATCTGAGCTGCCAAGTCGGTATCGATCACATAACAGATTCTCCGTTGTATTTTATCTAGGACCCTAGGTGGGTAACAGAAGCACCCGACCAGATATGGCAGCAGTATTCAATGCACGGGAGGATGGTAGATTTATATATGTGCAGGATGGTTTCAGACGGGAAAATCTTCCTGGTCCTACACAGAGAACCGACCTTCTTAGCAGCGGATTTAGCTATGGATTCTATGTAGTCATTCGACTTGAGGTCTGTTGTGAGATTTAACCCGAGGAGGCGCACGCAGTGTTTTGCTTTCAGAGAGACTAGCTTGATCCATGCTAATGGGGTTAGGAGCGATTATCTGTGATGGTTAATAGATAGCAACTTCGTTTTGGAAGCATTAAAATTCACGAGCCATTTCTTACCCCAGTCCACTACAGATTGGAGATCCTTTTCAAGCTCAGAAGCGAGGTTCGCTTTGTCAGCCTCGGCAAATTTTTGATCGAGCCGAGAGTAAACGGTAGTGTCGTCATCGTAGATGCCTACTTGGGATCCCATTACATCGGGGAGATCGTTAATGAAGATCAGAATCCAAAGCGTTAATGAAGCATAGGATCTAAAATAGAGCCTTGAGGGACATCCACGTTCGTATGATAGTATTCATTCAATGTGCGATTTAAAAGGAATGGCTGGATTAAGTCAAACTGTTGTCCAATTATACCATAGCCTGCAGCTTGCATAGAAGGCCAGCATGCCAGCCTCAGTCACACACTTTGGAAATATCCAGGGCAACAGTTCGAGCTTCACCGTTCTTGTCGAGATCCTGGTGTATATACTCAGTGATGGTTGTCAGCATATCAGCAGCAGACGTGGTGAATCGGAAACCATACTGTTTGTGAGAGAAGAGCCTGTTGGCTGTGAGATGTACTCCCTGATTGCTTCAAACACTTTGCTAAAAATCGATAGAAAGCTTATAGGGCAATAATTCGAGAATTCAGATGGTTCACCAGTATTTTTATATGTAGAAACCATGGAAGATCACTTCCAGCAGGCAGGAAAGCAAGATGCAGAGAGGCAGTAGTCATAGAGTTTGGAGAGAACAGATGAAAGTTCAGGGGCACATTTCAGGGGCAGGATGGTTTCAGATTTAAATAAATTTCATTTACATTACTTTCATAGCATTTCTAGCAAGACGAAATTAATTTCCGGGTACACGGTTATTAAAAATATAATTTCACATTTCTATTTACATCCTTTCTAGTAAGACATGATTAGTTTCTCGACACACTATTATTGAAATACATTTAATTCAATTTTTTTTCATATTCGTAGTAAGTCTTGATTAATATCCGCATATATAAATCTAAACTTATTTATAAATGGAATTTTCTCTGCGTGTGTGTCTGTGTGTGTGTGTGTGTGTCTATTACCTATAGATTCTGAAACGGCTGAACCGATTTTCTTGAAAATTTACACAGTTGTACTATAAGCGTCTGCGAGTGTTCTTAGCTAGGTTTTGTGTCAATGTACCCCCGATAAATGTCAAAAATAGATAATCGAAAAAATCGGGTTATAGAATGAGTGGTCCGATTTTAATCAAATTTGATACACTCATAGAGAAAGACATAAAAAACGATATTCAGAAGTTTCAATATTGCAGTTCTTACCATAGTGTAGAAAATCGATAAAATATATATATATAAAAGTAAGAGTTTTGTGTGTGTGTCTGTTTATCTGCCTGTATGTCTGTATTTTTTTCAGCCCTTTTATTTTAGTTTTTCTTTAGATATAATTACAGTTCTTAGTCTCAGCCATTATATCATTTACTCGGAAGACTTATTTAACCTTCAAAATTCAGTTTACGACGACAAAAACCTATATGATATCGATACCAGGAAATCAAAATTTGACTTACATCCATTCATTTTTCTTTCAGTCTACAGTTTCGCTTCAACTGGAAACAAGTATTGCTTTTTAGTCTTTCGTGCCAACGTCCAAAGAGTCTGAGCTCCAGGACCATGGATTAGTTTTAAAGCTTTCATTACACCCGAGCAACGCCGGACTATTCTGCTAGTAAACATATATTAATAAATTATTAATAAACATGTATTACTAAACAAATATTAATAAACATATATTAATAAATATATATTAATGAACATATATTAATAAATATGTATTAATAAATATATATTAATAAACATATATTAATAAATAGATATTCATAAATATATTCTAATATATATATATATATATATCAGTAAATATACATATTATACTATGTTTTACTCAAGCCCCTGAGTTTCATCATCACAGCAATTTTCAATTGCAACCACTTGAAGATTGCTGTGGTGGATGAAATATATATATATATATATATATATATTATATGCACTATTATAAGAACTGCAACCTTGAAACTTCTGAATATCGATTCTTATGTCTTTGTCTATGAGTGTATCAAATTTGATTAAAATCGGACCACTCCTTCTATAACCCGATTTTTTCGATTATCGATTTTCGATATTTACCTCGACACAAAACCTAGGTAAGAACACTCGCAGATGTTTATAGTTCAACTGTGTGAATTTTCAAGAAAATCGGTTTAGCCGTTTCGGAGTCTATAGGTAACGGACACACACACACACACACACACACACACACACACACAAACTTCCATTTATAAATAAGTTTAGATTGTACACACGAGTTAATCTTATAATATATTTTTAATGTTATGTATATGGATCAGCTTATTTCTACTACACATATAATTCTATTGATCTGGTGAAGAGGCCTGCATATTCCAATTACCCGGAGAGCTGACAGGGGTTGATCTGGTAGACCTGACCTATCTGGACATGTCTATGTGTAGGGATCAGACAATGGTCTTACTCGCATAGAGAATTAAATCTCAATGACAAACAAATGAAACATATAGCGAACAGCGTCTTGCATATTGTATAAATATTTAAGCATCAACAAGACTGTTACATCGGCTTGAAATACAGACGGTTGATGATAGGTAATGGAATCGACTACAATGACATGAAACAAGCGATTCTTAATGTTATTATTATTATTATTATTTCACCCGCATGGGGGGGGGATAATAAAGACAAGAGAGACACTAAAAACGCAATGATTACTGGGTGTGACATAATATGAAAAAAAATTCTGTTAAGGAGGGAGAACAATAAATCTTTTTATCGTATCACACCGTGCAAGGCGGTAACGCCACTGATGTTCAGGGGGCTACATAAGAGTTAAAAGATTAGGGGACACCATAAGAGTAAAAAAAAATTAGGGGGCTACATAAGAGTAAAAAGATTAGATAGGAGGAGAGTGAAGAGAAAGACGAAGCCATTTAGCAAGGAGCAAGAGAAGGTTGGAAATACAGGTGTGATGACAGTTGCAAAGGTGGAGAGAAAGGAAAGGATCTACGGGGTGGTGTGGAAAGGAACTAGAGTCAAGTGGTTAAGAGATGGGTATTGATATTGCATTTAAATTCCTGGAGGTTGTAACCGTCAGGAAAGCAAGAATATGGAAGAAAGTTCTACAGGCATGAAATGCAAGAAAAGAAGCTGCCTGAGTAGAATTGTCGTTTGCATTTGGTTGATCTAACTGTGAATGGGTGAGACCTAGTTACCAGTCTGGTTGCACGAGTAAACACCTGTTCCAGGGGCACCAGTGACTTAAGTTCGTTGGAGTAGAAGCCATAAAAGTATTTATAGAAGACAGAGGGAAGCCACATACCGTCGGTGGGGAAGTGGCTGTAGTCGAGCCGCCAAGTCGGTACCTATCACGTTACTGTATCTCCTTTATCATATCACTCCGAGCAAGGCAGTAATGCCACTGATGTGCAGGGAGCTACATAAGAGTAAAAAGATTAATTAGAAGAGAGTGAAGAGAAAGACGAACCAGTTAGAAAGGAGCAAGAGAAGGATGGGAATACAGGTGTGAGGACAGTTGCAAAGGTGGAGAGAAAGGAAATGATATACAGGGTGGTGTAGAAAGAACTAGAGTCAAGTGGTTAAGAGATGAGTATTGACATTGCATTTAAATTCCTGGAGGTTGTAACCGTCAGGAAAGCATAGGAATTGAGAAGACAGAAGATGTATATGTATCAACTAATTTCTACTACACAGTTAATTCTAATGACCTGGTGCTGAGGCTTGCAGACTTACTAGGAGATCAACCCCAGTCAGCTCTCTTATATTTTTCTCCCTCCTTAATAGTATTTTTTGTAGTGCAGTGGTATCGACTTGAAACGTGAGATCGACGTCCCGAGTTCGAATTCCAGTTGAATTCCTTGCATTCACTTACACACAAATATCCTTGGGAAAGGTTTTAATCCGTCTCTTCCCTCCAGTTATGGGTTAAATAATAAGACAGATTAGGTTCTATAGCCTTGGCTGGCAACCAGTCTACCGCAAAAAGGAATGGCAACCTACTGCGGCATATTCTTCTACCCAGTCAGTCATGTTTCTTTCGAGACATGATCGCCCAAAGCGTGCATCACGTATGGCACTTAACTGACTGACTTTGTCACATTGCATTAAAATTTTTGATGGTCAAAGTTGATTTGAAAACATGAAGCCAGCTAAGGGTTCTAGAAACGAGACGTGCGAGAGAAGAAACTGTTAACATAGAACATACGGTTAGGTCTAGCAATTGAAACAGTAAAATGATGCTACATTTTTGTCAATTATGTAATAATAATGTTAATAGGCATTCTCTTACTCCACAATGTTACGTCAACATAAGATATTTATTCTCATTTTAATTTTCCGGGCCTACTCTTCAATGCTGGTTCAATGCATGATAGAAAGGAGTATTCAGGAGATTTTTCTTTAATAGGTTGCCATTTCTTCCTGCAATAGACTGGTTGCCAACCAAGGTTATAGAACCTCGTCTCTTCTTCTATTTAACCGATATCTGGAGAGAGAAGAGATGGATTTATAACATTACCTTATTTTTTACTAAAGTAGTAAATAATCAATCCATGTTCACCTCCCTCAAGATTAGGGTAATTGTTCATTTTTTTTTTTTTTTTTTATTTGGTGGGGTTTTAACTTGAAAGTTAGTGTAGTGACACTGGTAAGTTAATATGCCTAATTTGCATAAGTGCAAGAGAGAGCCTATATAACTTGTCACTGAGAATAAATATGGAAGCTTAGCGACTGATGAGTGCTAAGCATCACTTCATATCAGTTAGTTTATAGATAGATAATTGAAAAGGGGGGGTAAAAGAAAAAATTGGAAAGTATGAAATTAAATACACAGGTGACAGATTCTATCTTTTCCACCTTGTTTTCTTCTTTCGACCAATCAGAATAGCTAAGAGTGGTCATCTGACTAGCAATTGAAATACTCCGCTCAGAATAAATAACATGTTTTACTGAGCGTAGATTTTACCTCTGGATATGGACCGAATGCTGATCACCTTACGGTCGGGGCACCCAACGAAAGAGTATGTTGCTTAGATCTGAAACTTCTGATGACTTGGGACTAACAACACTGATGACATATCCCGATGTAGCACTTGAAGGTTTATGGTGACGATTCGCTGTAAGTGATTACAACGAATTTAAATGGAATTTGACATTTTCAGTTTGCATTCATAACGTCTTGGGAATAAAGAGGGAAACAGTATTTACTTCGTGAATACAAAAAACGTGACACAAAAGCGGAAAGCTGATAAGAACAAGGGAGTACGGAAGTTGGGATGTGCGTAATGGTGCAGTGGATATCGGAAGTATAAATCACAGAGCCGAGTTCGAATTCCAGTTAAATTCGTTGCATTCAATTACGCGCAAATACTCTTGGGAAAGGTATTAATCCCGACTATTCTTCCTCCAACAATGGTGTTGTGGGATCTCCCCTTTTTCTATGATAATGAACTCGACTTGAGTATACATATACTCCTGCCATAGAGAGTACCGGATGAGAACAGTGACTGATGCGTAAGTTACCGAACGATACCGAAGTTCCACGAAGAATACGGCATGCGTAATCATAGTAGCTATGAGCTCCACTCAGCCAGAACAGTATTGCACAGTACCCGTCAGCTCCAAGGTGGACATACTAATTCTCGCATGGCTTCACTTCAAAGACTTGTATATATATATTCCTTACTAATAACATTCCTGGATTTACTAACCTGCGTTCAAGTTTGTATCTTTACGTTTAATATAACCTATTTTTTTATCTCAAATATCCGTTTTGTTGGTCATTATTTTGTGGGGTTCTTCACCCGGAATCCACAACAAATGGGTTAAATAGTAGAACAGACTGGGTTCTGTAACCTTGGTTGGTAACCAGTCTACCGCAGAAAATAAGAACAATCTACTGCGGGAAAATCTTTTGCCCAGTCAGGCTTATCTCTTTCGAGACATGATCGCCAAAGCGTTCATTATGTATGGCACTACACTGATTGATAGGGAAGGTACGTTATGGTGATGCGAAACTGACTGAAGCCCACATGCTAGGTCAATATCAATAACATTACAGAGTCTTCTTCGTATTTTATCAAGTATTTCTAATTGCATAGCAGATGAAACAGACCAGGTATGACAGCAATATTCACTGCATGGACGAATGGTAGACTTATTTTTATTTAACTGAATGTTGCTAGTAAGAATACCGATCATTAGTAGTGTAAGTGTAAGTAAATAAACACTTGAAAAACTGTATGACTAACAAATTCAGTTTCACATACCACATTCCGCGCGTCGACCAGGTCAACAAGTAGACCATAACTTTGACCGAGATGAATAGAAAAAGGTAAAAAGTGGAACTCAAGTTCAATCGAATGAAAGAAAAAAGAATTTGGTTGAAATTTGTATGAGGTTTGCTTATGTAACTTGTGAGTTAACACAATTTTCTTTACAGTATTTACATTATTCGGACTATTGTCCTCATCCTTGTTGCCATTTGTACAACGTTTCGGCCACTGTACGCTCCGGTCTACTTCAGGTGCTTGGAATTTCGAAACGAACACTTCTTTACAATCACTGCGGTATATGAATTCCATTCCTTGCGCAAAGCCTCGATTGGAAGTCATGATTTATCTTCCTCTAACCCTGCAAGTTACTTGTTCACCACTGCTGTAGCCTGGTATTGAACTCAAAACTTTTTCGTCATGTATGCTATGCATTTAACACTTGTGATCTTGTTAGAACAGTAGAACCTGAGTTTATTTTTAGCATAAGTTTCATATCCTCTACTGAGAAGTGAAGGTTTCTGATTTTCGTCATGAGACCATGCATATAACACTTGGGTGGCAAACATCTCTTTAATTCTTCTTTCCTAGCAGCCGAGATTCGTACCCGAGATGGGCCCCCCACAGACGTGTTTTCTTTACCGAAGCAGTATGTTACATCGAACGAGTAAGGCGATACTTTCATCCGCTACCTTGCTATCTTCTCCTCTTTGATTTTGCTGCTCATTTTCGGGTTAATCATGAATCTAACCGAGTTTTGATTTGTAATTAATCTAATGTGTTTGCCGATCAAATAATGTTACATTATTATCAGCAATTTGGTAATAGAATATGCTTCTTCCTCTATTGCAGATAGCCCACATCCTGATTTAGATAGGGTTCTAGGAAAAAATGTTATGGAAATATGCAATAGTATTAGGTCACAATATGAATCCTACATTGGTAGACATCTTACCTTTGTTATAAAATCCACATTATTTTAAGTCTACTAAACAGTATCCGGGTACGTATATGGGAAAAGATCAGCTTGCCATCTCTACTTTGTTTAGGCACAGATAAGTTCTTTATGATGTTTCTTTCACAATGCTTGCATTAAGCAAATTTTCTGTGATCTCCGGGTCAACCAGTGCTTTTAGCGGTTGTTCGTTAGCTGTGATCTCTGTCATTGTAGCTGATAGACAGCCAAGTGGTCGAACAAGATGCCATTTCATCACCTCCACTTTGTACTTCGACAAACTTTAGCTCAATGTCTCTGATTCATTAATGGGGGAAACGGATAATGCCACACTTATGATCTGAAAGAAAAATGATATACATTTATTCATAGGAACATTATTAAACAGCATAAAAAGCTAACACTTTAATAAATTTCGTTCAACATTTTCACCTAAAATAGGCAAAACATTTGTGCCAACCATGTTTTTTCTCAATACGCAATTAACGGATGAGGTTTAAGAAAAATAATCTTTTAACGTTCTGAAAAACTAAGAACTGAAACAACGAAACGCTTTTTTAAACATTAATTACATCATATAACAAGCAGTATAGCCCGGCGTTGCTCGGGTGTAATGAAAGCTTTAAAACTAATCCATGATCCTGGAGCTCAGACTCAGCCTAAAGAATATTTGAAATAATAAAATAATTGCGACAATTTACCAATGGCATCTAATATATATATATATATATATATACTGGCAGTATAGCATGGATTTGCTCGGGTGTAATGAAAGCTTTAAAACTAATCCATGGTCCTGGAGCTCAGACTCTTTGGACGTTGGCACGAAAGACTAAAAGCAATAGTTGTTTCCAGTTAAAGCGAAACCGTAGACTGAAAAAAAAATGAATGGATATAAGTCAAATTTTGATTTCCTGGTATCGATATCAAATAAGTTTTTTCGTCGTAAATTGAATTTTGAAGGCTAAATAAGTCCTCTGAGTAAATTGTATCATGGCTGAGACTAAGAAATACAATTATATCTAGATTGTGCCAAAATCTAAGTAAAAACTAAAATAAAAGGGCTGAAAAAATACAGACATACAGGCAGATAAACAGACACACACACAAACATCTTGCCTTGTTTATATATATATATATATATATATAATTATCGATTTTCTGCACTATTGTAAGAACTGCAACCTTGAAACTTCTGAATATCTTTTCTTATGTCTTTGTCTATGAGTGTATCAAATTTGATTAAAATCGGACCAATCCTTGTATCACCCGATTTTGTCGATTATTGATCTTTGATATTTATCGGGGATACTTCAGCACAAAACCTACCTAACAGTTGCAGACGCTTATAGTACAACTGTGTAAATTTTCAAGAAAATCGGTTCAGCCGTTTCGGCGTCTATAGGTAACGAACACAGACACACGCACAGACACACACACACATACACACACATAGACAAAGTTCCATTTATAAATAAGTTTAGATGAAACGTGATAAAAGAATGATAAAAGAAATATGGTCGATTTCATTTTCAACAAAGCAAATCATAAAATCATGCATGTCAAACTTAATTCAACTTTAATAATTGCTATTTCCTGTTTGCGGGGTCGGATTTATGTTCGGAATGGGGATCTTGGAAATTTCGTCAAAACAACTCCTACACTTTCTATTCGTCAACTAACAGTACACTGTTGTCCAATCATATCTTATTCGTTTCTAACGTTAAAACTGAGTGCATGGTCATCAGCAAAAGATACAACCCAAAATGCCAAATACAGGTGGGGGATAACAGACTCAAACAAGTCCAAGAATTTAAGTACCTAGGAAGTGTTCTAACAGGAGATGGAAAGTGCGACACGGAGATCCGAAGGCGAATTGGCATGGCAAAGAACGCGTTCCAGAAGATGAGCAAAATACTAACACACAGGAAAATCTCAATAGAAACGAAGAAAAAAGTGCTAGACTGCTACGTGATGTCAGTTCTTCAATACGGCTGTGAATGCTGGACAATATCATCGAAAATAAGGACAAAACTGGAAGCAGCCGAAATGTGGTTCTACAGAAGGATGCTACGGATATCGTGGACTGAGCATACAAGCAACGACGAAGTGTTAGAAAGAATGGCAACAAAAAGGAAATTGATGCTGAGCATCAGGAAGAGACAACTGAAGTTCCTGGGACATGCAATGAGGAAGGAGAGCCTGGAGAACCTGATACTGACTGGTCAGATAGAAGGAAGGAGAGACAGAGGAAGGCAGCGGATAACATATCTGCAGAGTCTGATCAGGTGGATGACGGAACGGGGGTTGCCAGGAGCAACAGGAACATACTAAGAGCCACAAGGGATAGGGAGACGTGGAGATCCATGATCGCCTACGTCCTGAAGGGACAGGGCACATAGAAGAAGAAGAAGAAGAACGTTATTTCACAATCTTGTAATGCTTAGCTTCATTTCAGAAAAATCTCTTCCATTTTGCTTTGGCGCCTGTGCGACATTTTTTGTCGTCTGTTATAACACTAACCAGACAAATAAATAAATGCAACTGGTTTTGTTCAGACATCATGGAATATTACATGACATGGCGGCACGCTTTTGTCTCATATTTTTATAAAAGAAATGGGATAATCGATTTATTTACAAATGTGTTATCAGAATCACTCTGCAGATGCGCCATTATCCTGACCTTGTGCCAATATACGGTAAACAGATTATGAGACGAAGTTATAGAACGATATGATTTTTAAACGTAGTTTAATTTTCCCAAGAATAGAATGATTCATTGATGACCTTTTTACGGTTTATCAACCCTTTGCAGGTTATTTAAAATCAGAAAATATGTTTAGATTACATTTGTTATTATTATTATTATTTTTTGATAATAATGATTTAGTGATACAAGTTTTACGAATTAAGCCATGATGCGAGAAAAGGGGGATTCATGCCTTTCCCAACTGTATTTGTATGTATGTGAATATTGTGAGAAATATATTCACATAGCTTAGCGCTTAAGCAGTGAAAGGAAATTATCAAACATAACAAGACATACCTGGTATAGAAAAAACAATTTATTTGTCTTGCAAAAATATGCTGAATTTTGCTGCTACAGTGTAGCTTGGTATAGTCTCTTTTCTCTGCTTAGCTTGGTATAGTATCCTCCGTCTAGGAGTGGGATGAAAAAGACACAAGGAACTGCGATCCGCGACGTACAGGAACTTTCTTCTGGGTCTGCTTCTTTCACAGTTTCTTATCTTGGTATAAGATGATAGTGCTTAGAGAATTTTTCTCTAGGAAGGCAAGGCTTTGCCCATAGGGTATCCTTTTTAAGGTAAGAAGGGTAACAAGAGATTTTCTCTGTTACAAAGTTGTGGCATTAGCCTAAAAGATTACAAAGAATTGGTAAGATGGTCTCGATATAGCGAGACAAGTGGGCGCCAATTTAGGCCCTGCTGCAACAAAAATCCGGAGCGGCACAAATACGTCCGATACTGTTCGTGCTAGCTGAAAAAAGGAGAGAACAAAACCATCGTGTAAAAAAAAACATAAAACCTCTGGTAAAGCCCGCCTAAAGTTCAAAACGAGGTTCGGGTTAAATCAGCCAATCAGGAGACCCGTTACATCTGTAAATTTCCGACAATAGAACGAACCCAATTGGAATTAGCTCTCGGCTCTCTGACTAGCAATTCCGAGACATTACACTAACATTACACTATCCAAGCTTTCCAAAACGGTTACTCATCTAGGGTACCGAGCAGGCTTGACGTTGTTTAAGTAGGATACCGCTCAACATCCGGTGTTTCAACCTAATATGACGGTTAGCTTCAAAGAATGGTGAGGATAAAAATCCTTTCCTTGGCTGATACGTTTCATACCAATGTTACAGTTTTACCAGGTGTAATTATGATATTCTTCTTTTACGTTCTATGTCTCCTCATGACGTGGGCGATCAAGGCTCTCCACAGATTTCTAATACAAAGCATCATTTGTCGCATTATTATACATATCAGTCCCTGCTTTAGCATCAATTCACATAAACACGTTAGATAGCTTCTTCGGCGATTCGTTCTGGCATCAGTATGTTCTTTGTGGGTATTATGTTCTTTAAGAAATCTTTCAACTTCTTGATTCTAAATGCAAATATCTTTTTTCTATCCCATTTTAAATAATATCTCATCGAGGCTCTCATTTTCCATCCAGGGTCTTCTCAGAATTCTACATCCTTATGCAAATTAATTGAAACAAAACAAATAATGTCTTCGTAAGGTCTTTCACCCTTTCTCTGATCACGTATACGTCATCTCTTAGTGTTGTGTTTCTCTTCCAACCACATTTTCCTTTACATTTGGGAATAAGATAGATAGATAGATAGATAGATAGATAGATAGATAGATATGAACAGACAGTGATAGATAGATATGAACAGACAGTGATAGATAGATAGATAGATAGATAGATAGATAGATAGATAGATAGATAGATAGATAGATAGATAGATTCTGGTGCAAATTAATTGAGACAAAACGAATAATGTCTTCGTAAGATCTTTCACCCTTTCTCTGATCACGTATACGTCGTCTCTTGGCGGTGTGTTTCTCTTCCAACCACATTTTCCTTTACATTTGGGACTAAGATAGATAGATAGATAGATAGATAGATAGATAGATAGATAGATAGATAGATTTTGGTGCAAATTAATTGAGACAAAACGAATAAAGTCTTCGTAAGATCTTTTACCCTTTCTCTGATCACGTATACGTCGTCTCTTGATGTTGTTTTTCGCTTTCAACCGCATTTTCTTTCACGTTTTGGACTGATGGATACAGTTTGTTCAGTCGCCTTGACGGCACGACTGACAGTTGAAAGCTGACACCAGCAATATACGCGATCTCTTTATGAGGATTGCCAGTGTGTTCGTGTAGTGTTACAATTTCACTACGCTTCCTTGGAGTAACGTTCTTCGCAGACAATGTCCTTAAGATAACTAATCAACAGCCGAGACAATAGAGTCTGGGCGTGATAAAAATTCTGATGCAATCTCGAATGAAGTAATATTTTTAAGCCTAAGACGACAAAACTTAGATTTACAAAAACAGTAGTTATGGAAGTCAGTATATCTTGACTTGGATTTTTACTTGTCTTTTTTAAGATGCATGACATTAAAAATTACAAATTAGCCGTTGAATTTTCGCTAGAAAAAATGAATTGTTAATTGTTCTTATTAATTCTAACCGTAATAATAATACTAATTATAATACTAATAATACTTTATTACATAAAAATTATTAGTAGTAATAATAACATGATAATAAAGAAACTAATGTTTAAAATCCATAAAGTAATAATAATATTAAAAAAATAAAAATAAATAATACACAAAAATAATAAAAATAATAATACACACACACGCACACACACACGCACATATATATATATATAGAGAGAGAGAGAGAGAGAAAGAGAGAGAGAAAGAAAGAAAGATAGTCATAAATCGAGATTTATTTTGATAATGTATTGTAAATTTACATCATCTTATTCAGACTGTTAGAAAATTAATTCACTGAGAATATTAAAAAAAAGGTTTTAAAAAAAGTAAATGAAGCTCCTACTATTTAAACCGGAAATAAATTGAGAATAGATACATCGGATCACACATTAACATAATACAGACAAAGACATACATATGCACACCCGTACACAAGAACGAATCTTATGAAAATAATATAATATATACACAAAAGCTTCTGAATTAGACAAACGCAAAAAAGGGAGACACAGAAATTATGCAATTACATTTACATAATTATAGAAAATATAAAAAATATATACTCACGCAAAATAAGATGGGAATAGACATTTAAATCCACAGGCATAAACGGAAAAAGGACGATATATATATATATATATATATATATATATATATACAAACACAGATAAAGTTCTATTTATAAATCAGTTTATATATATATATATATATATATATATATATATATATATAAACTGATTTATAAATAGAACTTTATCTGTGTTTGTTACCTATAAACTCCTAAACGGCTGAACCGATTTTCTTGGAAATTTACACAGTTGTACTATAAGCGTCTGCGAGTGTTCTTAGCTAGGTTTTGTGTTGAGGTACCCCCGATAAATACATAAAATCGATAATCGAAAATATCGGGTTATAGAAGGAGTGGTCCGATTTTAATCAAATTTAATACACACATAGACAAAGACATAAGAAACGATATTCAGAAGTTTCAATGCTGCAGTTCTTACAATAGTGTAGAAAATCGATAATATATATACTCACGCAAAATAAGATGGGAATAGAGATTTAAATCCACAGGCATGAACGGAAAAAGGACGATATATATAAAAACTAATTTATAAATAGTACTTTGTCTGTGTGTTTTACCTATAAACTCCGAAACGGCTGAACCGATTTTCTTGGAAATTTACACAGTTGTACTATAAGCGTCTGCGAGTGTTCTTAGCTAGGTTTTGTGTTGAGATACCCCCGATAAATATAGAAAATCGATAATCGAAAAGATCGGGTTATAGAAAGAGTGGTCCGATTTTAATCAAATTTGATACACTCATAGACAAAGACATAAGAAACGATATTCAGAAGTTTCAATGCTGCAGTTCTTACAATAGTGCAGAAAATCGATAATATATATATATATATATATATATATATATACGAGGCAAGATCTTTGTGTGTGTCTCTGTTTATCTGCCTGTATGTCTGTATGTTTTCGGCTCTTTTATTTTAGTTTTTGCTTCTAAGTATGTATAATTGTATTTCTTAGTCTCAGCCATGATACCATTTACTCAGAGGACTTATTTAGCCTTCAAAATTCAGTTTACTAAGAAAAAAAATTATTTGATATCGATAGCAGGAAATCAAAATTTGACTTACATCCATTCATTTTTTTTTTCAGTCCTCGGTTTCGCTTTAACTGGAAACAACTATTGCTTTTTAGTCTTTCGTGCTAACCTCCAAGAGTCTGAGCTCCAGGACCATGGATTAGTTTTAAAGCTTTTATTACACTCGAGCAACGCCGTGCTATACTGCTAGTATATATATATAATTATCTCTCTGAAGAAGATAAATATATTAAAGAAGCTTTTAAACTTCTCCACTACCCACATTATTTCATCCTCAATGCCAAAAAAATTACTTATAAAATACACAAAACTGAAAAAAAAAATACCACCCAAAATCAAACAGATTTCATTATACTATCTTCAAACAACTTTTCATATAAACTCTTCAACAAATTTATTATCACAAATACCAGAATTGTTACCACCACTTCTAAAACTATTGGTGATATTGTCAGATTAAAAAGACACCAAACACCAATTGGAATGCCAGGATTTATAGCATTCAATGTCTACAGTACAATAACGTATATAATGGGGAAATATCACGAAATCTCAAAACGCGGATATACGAACATAAACAAACTTACTCTTGGACATACGTTCCAACTCTCTTGTATTACATCGAAATAACACAGGACAGAATTTGGATTTCTCAAATGCCAGTTTAATTAAAAAAAGAACAGAACCCGTTAAGGAGGAAGTACTTTTAGAACATATTATTAACTGATGTAATGAATATGCATACACTTTGGTTCACCTTCACAGTAACATGATTGGCTGGTGTCATCCATAAATACAGAGTAAGGCGGGAACGCCTAGGACTATGCCTATTGGAAAGTCTATTGACGACGCCTATTGCATGAACCTACGTCTAAGCATACTGTATACGACTATGACGAGTACCGGTCTATGACGGCTATTTGCTAGATGGCCCTAACCGGTTACATTTGACAAAACCATTTCACTACTTCGAATAATATAATATAT